>JAAALK010000080.1:71529207-71772319 GCA_019279435.1 Zizania palustris
GGTAACTGTAGCTTATATGAAACTGCCCCAATCCGTTGGATCACTTTGTAAGGCCCGTAGAACTTTGGTCCCAGTTTTGAGGCTGCCACTGAGGTGACCCCTACTGCCGACCGTTGCTGTAATTTCAGCCACACCCAATCATCCACCTCAAACTGAACATCACGCCGACGTTTGTCATGTGTCTGTTGCATTGTGACCTGAGCCTGAAGTAAGCGGCCCTTGATTTCTTCTAAAAATCATCCCGGGCCATGAGTTGCTTCTCCACAGCTGCCACACGGGATGTCCCTTGCTGATAAGAGCGCAGGGTTGGAGGATCCCTGCCATAGACAATCTTAAACGGTGAGCACTTGACAGCCGTCTGGTAAGATGTATTATAACAGTACTCAGCCCACGGAAGCCACTGTAGCCAAGTTCTCGGTCTATCCCCTGCCAAGCAACGGAGATACATCACAATCACCCGATTGACCACCTCCGACTGACCGTCTGTTTGGGGGTGAAAGGCCGAACTTAGCAGCAATTTGACCCCTGCAAGCCGAAACAATTCTGCCCAGAAAGCACTAGTGAACACCGTATCACGATCACTTACAATTGAGCACGGAATGCCATGTAGCCGAACAATTTCTTCAAAAAATGCCTTCGCCACTGATGCAGCCGTATAAGGATGTCCCAGTGGGATAAAGTGGGCAAACTTTGAGAATCTGTCCACCACTGTCAAAATAACGGATTTGCCGCCTACCGTGGGAAAACCCTCCACAAAATCCATTGAAATATCACTCCAAACCTCCGACGGTATCGGTAGTGGTTGTAGCAAGCCCGCAGGATGAAGGTGTTCAGTTTTATTGCGTTGACACGTGAAACAGCCCCGTACAAATTCCCGTACTCTGCTGCTAGCTTTAGGGCTGTAAAATGTTGCACGCCAACGGTGTAATGTTTTCTCAATGCCCTCATGCCCACTATTATGTGCCTCAGCAAGAATCTGTGGCCAAACAGAAGAAGCTGCAGGTACAAATATTTTTCCCTTGTAGAGCAACAGTCCATCGGCTGCTGTCCACCCTTCCTTTACTGTGCCAGCCATTATTTTTGCTTGAATCTCCGCCACCTGAGGGTCATTGTCCGCCTCTCTTCGCAGCGTATCAAATAGCTGAAATTGAGGGACAGAGATAGTGTTGAGGGCTGCTGCTTCCTCATCTCGGCGTGAGAGGGCATCAGCTGCACCATTCAATTTCCCTGCACGGTACTCCACCGAGAAATCATAGCCAAACAATTTGCTGACCCAAGTGTGTTGTGGGATAGTGGATAGGCGTTGATCCAAAATAAATTGAGGCTATAATGATCTGTTCGGACTAGAAACGCCCTGCCCCACAAGTACGGACGCCAGTTCCGGACAGCCTTGACCAAGCCGATTAACTCCCTTTCATATGCCGGCAGTTTTTGATGATGAAGCGCCACTGCTCGGCTGAAATAAGCAATGGCTCCATCCCCTTGATGCAGCACCGCTCCGAATCCTGACCCCGACGCATCACAATCAACAATAAATGGCTTGTTGAAGTCCGGCATTTGGAGGAGAGGTGCTTTCATGAGAGCTTGTTTGAGTTGGCAAAATGCCTCTTGAGCTTCATCTGTCCATCGAAAGGCCTCCCGTTTGAGTAGCGCTGTGAGAGGTGCGGCTATCGCACCATATCCCGCGATAAATTTGCGGTAGTAGCCCGTGAGACCAAGGAATCCCCTGAGAGCTCGCAGGGACTGTGGGCGGGGCCATACCTCCACTGCTGCTATCTTTTCTGGATCCATTGCAACGCCTTGTGCAGAAATAATATGACCAAGGTATGTAACCGATTGCATACCGAACGAACACTTGGACTGTTTGAGAGCCAATTTGTTCGTCCGAACGATCTCAAATACCTGCTTGACATGCTGCAAATGTGCTGCCCAAGAAGAGCTAAAAACCAATATGTCGTCAAAAAATACCAAGACAAACTTCCGAATAAACGGCCTCAATATCTCATTCATCAACGACTGAAATGTAGATGGTGCATTAGTGAGGCCGAATGGCATTACCAAAAACTCAAAGTGCCCTTGATGTGTCCGGAAGGCAGTTTTCTCCACGTCATCGGGGTGCATGCGAACTTGGTGGTAGCCACTCCGTAGATCAAGCTTGGTGAAGAAACGTGCACCTCGGAGCTCATCCAGAAGTTCATCCACTACTGGTATCGGAAATTTATCCTTCACTGTTTTCTGGTTCAGCTCACGATAGTCGACGCAGAATCGCCAAGTTTTGTCGGCCTTTTTGACCAACAAGACCGGTGAAGAGTAGGCCGACGTGCACTCCCTAATGATCCCCTGCTGCAACATATCAGCACATTGACGTTCAATTTCATCTTTCAAGAGTTGAGGATATCGATACGGTCGAACTGCCACTGGAGGTGTTCCTGGTAGGAGGCGGATACGATGATCATGTCGGCGCGGTGGTGGCAATCCGCGAGGCTCCTCGAAGATGTCAGTGTAGGAGTCGAGGAGGGCTGTCAACACATCTCGAGGCCCCGTCAATGCCGTGCACTGGGGGGTCGGTGCGCCCACGCCCGTCCACCGGACCGTGCGGCCATGGCGCCAAAATTCCATGGAGAGGGCACTGAAGTTCCACAGGATAGGCCCAAGGGACCGCAGCCACTGCACTCCTAGTACCAAATCAAAACCAGCCAATGCAAGGCCGTAACATGATATCTCGAAGGTCTCTGTGTCGATGGAGATTGGCAGCCTGCTGTAGATACCGGTGCTGAAGACAGAATCCCCATTGGCCACTCGGACGGAGAGACCCGGTCTTGGGTCAACCTGCAGCCCAAGCCGGGTTGCTACCTCCTCCTGAATGAATGTATGGGTTGATCCTGAGTCCACCAGTGCTACCAGATCCACCCCGCCGACGTTGACTCGTAGCTTCATAGTGTTGTTTACATTAATGCCCGTAAGAGCATGGAGAGAAATCCCCAAATCCTCTGCCGTTTCCCCATCATCCTCATCTTCTTCTAACTCCAACAGAAATATCCCTTTTCCTTGGCACTTGTGATCCACAGTGTATTTTTCAGGGCAATAATAACATTCTCCATTTGCCCTCTTTGCTGCCAACTCATCTGGAGACAGCCTCTTGAATCTGGTTTATTTTGTTGCCCACCCTTAGCTGTTTGACCTGCTGTTCCTCCTCTAGTTGTGGCTGTTTGGGGGCGGACGACGGCCTTCCCCTTGGCCCCAGATGTCTCCCTGCGCTCGTAGGCGCGAGCCAAACTCATAGCAGTCTGCAAATGCGTGGGAGCATGTAGTTCCACGTCGGTACGCAGTGGTTCGCCAAGGCCTGCAGTAAATAAATTCACCTGTTGTACTGCGGACAGCCCCTCACAGTGACACAGCAGCAGCGAGAATTGACGTTCATATTCCTCTACTGTTCCTGATCGGTAGAGGTCTTTCAGCTCCGCTAACCCATTATGGCGCATTGGCGGTCCGAATCTCATGTGAACGAAATCCACGAACCGCGGCCACGTGGGAACACCATTATCCCTCTCCAAACTGTAGTACCATTCCGCTGCCACGCCTTCCAAGTGGAGGGACGCAATCCATACTTTCTCCTCTGCCATGGTGCGCATCCCCCGAAAATACGTTTCACACTTGGTGATCCATGTCAACGGGTCTGACTCCCCATTGAACGTCGGGAAATTGAGCTTCGGACGGCGATACCCGCCATCCTCCTGTCTTCCACGACCTCCCCAGCCCCTGCCATCATCCTCCTGGAGGCCCCGGCCACCTCCTCCTCTTGCGCCGGCGTTGTCCCGGCGGCCATAGAAGTGGCCCTCCTCTGTTGGCCGGCTGCCAAGATCACGGAAGCCATCCAGTCCAATACCACCGGTTCGCCCCCCTTGGTAGGACAGCACCGCGCTGGTGTTGTCATTGTCCTTCGGGTCAACCGGGGCGTGTTCAACCAGCGCCAACCGCCGGTCGTGGGCGTCTAGGCGGCCGTTCATGGTCGTCATCTGCCCCATCAGCCGCGTCACCGCGTCCATGAGGGAGTCGAGCTTCTCGTCAGCGGACATGGTCGCAGGATCTTGCGGGGAACCGGACATGTTGTCGATGTTCCCGTTGAATCTGATACCAAATTGATACCAACTAATGCCTCTACTCCCTGTTACGTGCAGAACACAGGCAGGGGAAAGAACACAAGAGCAAACTCAGAACGGTGGACACGAACACAGTGGAGAGCCGGCGGTTTCCTGGAGTTCCGGCGCCGGCGAGGAGCCGGCCGAACCCCCCAGGTAATCCCACCCGAAAGAGAGATTTATTTCCTGGATAAACATCCCAAAAGACACTCCTAGGCCTTTATAGATCAGGCTACAAACCAGAAACAAACTCCTAACATTAAGGGATAACTAATTCTGTTCTTATTCAAACCTAGTAACTAATTTATTCAAATGCTGCCACTTATTTGGACCCACGCCATTAGGCGCCCTCCCCTTGCTGGACTGTTTTACGACGCGCGTATTTGCGCCCAACAAATGCATCTATAACATACTAATACAACATAGCAAGGCCTATAGATTTGGATGCACACTAGCTCCTGTTGGGGGAATAGTTTTTCCTTGAACAGGAGTCAAATTACGTCAGCCTTCGACGGCTTTCGGTCCGGAGCTCAACACTGTCGAAGCCTGTACCTTCCCGAAGAAGATGTTTCCAAGCCTCAAGGTTCACCTCGAAGCCCTCAAGATTCCTTAAAGATTGCTAGAAGCTAAGTCTCAGGCTAACTTCGAAGCTAGCCTCCGGACCTTGTTCGGAGGTAGCCTTCGAGCTATGTTCGGAGTTAGCCTTCGAAGCTCCCTTCGGAGCTCCTTAGAGCTAGTCTCCGGACCCTCTCTAGCCGATTCAAAGCCAAGGCTCCGAGGCCCCAGTTCGGAGGTCCAGTTCGGAGGTCCTGTTCGGAGGCCAGGCTCCGAGGCCCCAGTTCGGAGGCCCAGTTCGGAGGCCTAGTTCGGAGGCCCAGTTCGGAGGTCCTGTTCGGAGGCCCGCTTCGGAGGCCCCTGTTCGGAGCTCCGGTTCGGAGGTCCGGTTCGGAGGCCCGGTTCGGAGGCCCCTGTTCTGAGCCCCTGTTCGGAGCCCCGGTTCGGAGCCCCGGTTCCGAGCCCCTGTTCGGAGCCCCGGTTCGGAGCCCCGGTTCGGAGGCCCCTGTTCGGAGCCCCGGTTCGGAGCATGCTTCGAAGCCCACTTCGGAGTGTACTTCGAAGCCTCCCTTGCAGCCTCTGCCTGAAGAGCTACGGCCCTACTCCGAATCCGGAAGATATTTACTCCCCGCTACAGTATAGAAGTCGTACTAGGGGCCCCTCTGCCCATAGTCTGTCGTTTAGCTGGTCAAGAAGTGATGTTGCCTGACACGTCTGTAAAGCTGTAAAGCACTTTTGTACAGTATCTAGCTCCTTTCCCCTTTTTGCCCCTATGAGCCTGGGACTCCTAGAGGGCATCTCGGTCTTTTCCTTTGGCCTGCGTGCCTATAAAAACAGGGCCAAGCCCTTGTAACAGGGCACCTTCTTCAGGGACCACGAGACCCTGGAGCTCACTTCTCCACACCAAGGCACACCATGCCAAATCCACCACAAACTGGACGTAGGGCTATTATCCCCTAGGGGAGGCCCGAACCAGTATAAATCCTTTCTCCCTTTGAGAGAACCCTTCGAGGTTCATCCTACACATCATATACACACATACAAAACCTGTGTTGTAGCTAACACAATTGCTACAACAGCTCCACTGATTGATGGGCTGATGAATAATTTTGGTCTGCCATTCTGAACTGGTTGGACCAAGATCAAGTCCATATTGGTGACTGTATCCGTCACGGGTAGGAAGTGGGCCAGGCCCAGGCCCTCTAGCCCGTGAACAGTAACGTGGTACTGTAGCAGATTAGTTATAATCCTGATTTTTGTTTTAGCTGTTAGGATTAGTTTATCTCTATCTCTTTGTTAGTTTATCTTTATCTACAAGCTGTTAACTATTTGTTAGAGATACGAGGGGGTTAGTTAGCCTATGTGCACTATATAAACAAAGGGCAGGATTGTGTTTAGGGTGTGTGTTTTGAGTTAGGTTTGTAGCCACTTGTTCGGCTGAGGGTTTGGTTTGGCTCGGCTAGCAGCTGCGCCGCCACGGCGCCGCCGCATCTCTGAGGTCAGGGACCTCTGTTTGTTCCTTCCTTTCAATACAATTTATGTTCGAGAGTACGTCCAATCTTATCTTCCCCTGTGACCGATGACGGTATCATCAGTCATCACCATCTTAGCATACCCCCACCCCAAAAATGTAGAAGGACAAATAAACTTCTGTATCTAGTGAACTCAAATATGCATCCACACTCATTGTGTATGTAAGGCAAAGAAAGCAAAGTGTATCTACTTAGTGCAATACAGACTTCAAAAGGCAATAATAATCAGCACGCATGATTATATTTGCATTCTTTACTTAATCTCTATGGTTGAATGTTCCTTTGTCACATAGGCCACTGCTGGGATGTCGGCACTAATGAGCATGGCACCACAAAAGGCCGTTGTGGCAGAGACTGGGCAGGTGGTTGCAGCCCAGGATGTGAAGGTCAATACAGTAATAGCTGTCAAGGCAGGGGAAGTCGTTCCAATAGACGGTGTCATTGTTGATGGCCGTAGTGAGGTCGATGAGAGCACCCTCACTGGGGAGTCCTTCCCAGTGCTCAAGCAGGCAGACTCCCAGGTCTGGGCTGGCACACTCAACATAGATGGTAATATATGATGAACTGTCACTTGATTAGGTTTGATGCCCCGGAAATGCTAAAAAGTTAAGGGGCGCTACTGAGTACTGATTCTGTATTGGTGATGTATCAGGTTATATTGCTGTGAGAACAACTGCTATGGCTGACAACTCTGCAGTGGCCAAAATGAGTAGGTTGGTTGAAGAAGCACAAAACAGTAGGTCCAATACACAGAGGATTATCGATTTGTGTGCTAAGTACTACACACCTGGTAAGCTAAACAAAGTAGGTTTTTAACCTATGTATCCGGGTATGGACGATATGGGTACGGCACTACGTCGAATAAAAAAACAAAATACGTCCATACGACGGGTATATATATAAATATGTTAAATTGCTAAACAATAACAATAAAATGCACATGATATTATCTACAATAAAATACAAAACATTGAAGCAATAGACACATCTAAACTTCCACTAGCAGTAGAAGAATGAACTTACGGATGGGAAACTGCCTGTTTGAGTTCTTCACTTCCCCCTTCTGCTGCTATGGCGGCGGTAAAGCTGGCGACAGCCAAGAATGCCGGTGGCCAGTGGCTGCTATGGCAGCGGCAAAGTTGGGGATAGCCAAGAATGCCAGTGGCCGGCGGGTGGTGGCTACTATGACGGTGGCAAAACTAGCGAACTGAAGAGGATGCCGAAAGCACGACTCAACTAGTGGCGTGAAGAGGAAATAAAACTAGGGTTTTGTACGGGCTTGGGCCAATGTATAGGGATATACATATCAAGAAGTATCGCGCGCGTATCGATAATTTATTTATTTATTTTTTAATCAAATTAATTCAATACTTCTCAATACATGTATCGGGACGTATCGATATCCTGCCGTATTGGATACCAGTATGGCGCCTGTTTTGGTGTATGGTGAAACATAGTTTTTAACATAAGTTTAGATACTGAAATGTTGGATTAGATAAGCTTCTTAGGTCTTGTTTGGGAACATAGTTTTTTATAGTTTTGGAAGCAATACTGTAGTATTGAACAATACTATAGTGTTATATACTGAAAGGTGTTTGACAACTCCATATGAAATCTCCGTAAAGTAAACTACAGTATTAGAAATATTGTACTCAATCTATACGAAGCAACTTTTTCTAAAACTGTGGTATTATAAAATGTAGTATTGTCATGGATGTAGTATAATGTAATTCTCAAACAGGGCCTTGCTGTTTTCTTTGTTTGCACCTACAGCGGTAGTTGTCATGGCAGGATCAGTAGCAGCAATCCCTGCAATAGTGGGAGCACATAACCTCAAGCATTGGTTCCAATTGGCTCTAGTTCTTCTAGTGAGCGCTTGCCCATGTGCACTGGTGCTCTCCACACCAGTTGCCACCTTCTGCGCACTACTAAGAGCCGCAAGGACAGGGCTCCTCATCAAAGGTGGGGATGTCCTGGAATCCTTGGCCAGCATCAAAGTTGCTGCTTTCGACAAAACCGGTACAATTACTAGAGGAGAGTTCAGTGTCGAGGAATTTCAGTCGGTTGGCGAATGTGTTCAGTTGCAACAGCTTCTTTACTGGTGAGTTCGGTAGACTCTTTGCAGATAGTTTCGTCTATTGTGTTGCATTTTATTTGAAGTTGCTTATCTTCTTATGCACTGCCTTTAATTATATGGATTTTATAGGGTATCAAGCATTGAGAGCAGATCAAGCCACCCCATGGCATCTGGCCTTGTTGATTATGCTCAATCAAACTCTGTGAAACCTAAATCAGATAATGTTACTGAATTCAAAATCTATCCTGGTGAGGGCATTTATGGTGAAATTGATGGAGCGGGCATATATATTGGGAACAAAAGAATTTTGTCAAGAGCTTCATGTGAAACAGGTCAGTGAAAATTTGAAATAAAAAGTCTTCCAAGATGTGGTAGGACACTGTCAATAGTTTACTGTTGAACCTGATGTTAAATAAGAAAAATATCAATCCCACAGTAAACAAATCATTCCGCCTCAAGAATATTAAGTTGACAATGCATGTTTGCTTCACTTTCTTTCTTTTTAGACCAAAACATGATCTTTGAAACATTTGTCCTCTGTGTTGTTATTTTGTTCTAGTCCCGGACATGAAAGATATGAAAGGAGTTACTATTGGATATGTGGCCTGTAACAAAGAATTGATTGGAGTATTCACTCTCTCGGATGCCTGCCGAACTGGATCGGCTGAAGCCATCAAAGAGCTGAGATCACTGGGCATAAAATCAGTCATGCTTACAGGTGATAGCACTGCCGCTGCCACATATGCACAGAACCAGGTAAAGGAATTTTCAGAGAGAAGGGTAGTTATTACTGTTATGTCTTCTGGCTTTGCGTGTCACATATTCTAATTTTGATCGTCCGGTTTTATATGGCAGCTGGGAAATATCCTTGCTGAGGTTCATTCTGAACTTCTGCCTGAAGACAAAGTGAGAATTGTTGATGAACTTAAGGCAAAAGATGGCCCTACGCTGATGGTTGGTGATGGCATGAATGATGCCCCAGCATTGGCTAAAGCTGATGTTGGAGTCTCTATGGGTGTATCTGGTTCAGCTGTTGCAATGGAGACGAGCCACATTACTCTGATGTCAAATGACATCTGCAGGATTCCAAAGGCTGTCTGGCTGGCAAGGAGGACACACCGGACAATCATCGTGAACATTATATTCTCGGTGATTACGAAGCTTGCAATCGTTGGGCTTGCATTTGCTGGACATCCACTTATCTGGGCAGCTGTCCTTGCAGATGTTGGTACATGCTTGCTGGTGATCATGTACAGCATGTTGTTGTTGAGAGAGAAAGACGCTCGAAAGGAAAAGAAGTGTAGTGCTGCTTCTCGTCATGGAGCTCATGCAATGAACCATTGCATTTCTCACCGTTGCTCAGTTGGTCCGTGCAAATCAGCAGTCATTTCCAAAGAATTGTCTACAGCTAAGCATGCTTGTCATGATCACCACCATGAGCATAACCGTTGTGAAGAGCCAGTCCACCTGCATTCTTCAAACAAGCATACTTGTCATGATCACCACCATGAGCATAACCATTGTGAAGAGCCAGTCCACCTGCATTCTTCAAACACGCATGCTTGTCATGATCACCACCACGAGCATAACCATTGTGAAGAGCCAGTCCACCTGCATTCTTCAAACAAGCATTCTTGTGATGATCACGGACACGGTCATAGCAACTGCAAAGCGCCAAGCAACCATCTGGATACAAACAAGGATGCTTGCCATGATCATAGCCATGGCCATAACCACTTCAAAGAGACAAGCAATCTACAATGCACCAAGAAAAACGGATTGCCATGGCCATGAGTATAGCGACTGTGAAGAACCAAACACTGTGCACTCTACTGGCGTGCATGCTTGCCATGAGTATAAGCATATCCACTGTGACGAACCAATCAGCTTGAATTCTGCTGGTGAGCATGCTTGCCATGACCATGAGCATCTCCACTGTGACGATCCAATCATCTTGCATTCTTTTGGTGAGCATGCTTGCCATGACCATGACCAGGGTCATGAGCATCATTTCTGTGATGAACAGCAAACTATGCATACTGCAGATATGCACTCTCGCAATAAGCATAACCATGACAATCTGGAGATTGAGGAATCAAAAAAGGACTGCCATGCGGAGCTACCTCAGTACCACAGCCGTTGCTGTCACGAACCTCATGATAAGGTCAAGAATGCTGCTGATTCTGTCAAAGAGTACTCGATATCGATGGGTGCATCATCTGACCATCTTGAGCATCAGCACATCCAAGAACACAAAGAGGAAGATTGTGGATATCATCAGAAGGTGAAAATTTGTGTTCCACCTCCAACTGACTGCAGCACCAGAAACTGTTTTAGCACAACTAGCATCAAGGGATGTGGGAGTAAAGGTAAAGACATTTGTTCAAGCTGGCAGGAGGATCGTACCAGACTGACCAGCCGGTGTTGCAGGACCTACGTGAAGTGCTCCAGGCCCAGCAGTTGCTGCAGCCACAGCATGGTGAAACTTCCTGAGATTGTAGTGGAGTAGGATTGATATGCATCACAGATCAGCAACCGAAGTAACCTCATCGGCATAAGCTAGAAATGTTTACTTGATGTGTTTAATCTAAGTTGTACTTGTGTTTCTTTGATGCTAAAGAAATGTTGTAGAAATCCGGCGAAGCAACGGTACTTTAAGGTCAATCGCTGATTCGTCAAAAATACCTATTAACTTAGACGTCATTATTATTCGTAGATACGTTCTTTTGTGTCATTCAGACCCAACTACAGAGCACTGTTCGCAAATACCTGCACTATTCATCTTCTTCCCCTTTCCCATACTCCATTCTCTATTATCATGGCACTCCTTGCTTCAAAATAATCAACCTAGAAATTACTAATTACAAAGGGCAAAAATCTCTAGTCCCTAAATCGATGAAAGAATACAAAAATCTAACCAGAATTACGGTGAAAGGATATGCAGCACAACGATCGACTGCTGCCATTTTTTTCCAAACCAAGAGTAGCCGCTAGCACCGACTAGCCTGCGAGCTACTCCTGCCCCGCAGCCACCATCCACTGGCTCCCCAGCAGCTCCGTGCCATCCCTGCTTCTTCCCCTCCACCGCTTTAACCTAGCCGTCTTTGCTTCCTAGATAATCAAAGAGTAGCCTCGCGCTGTTGCTGGCTGCCCACATCCTGCACGAGACTCGCGCGCGCAGCGGCAGGTCATCGTGTCTGTTGGCAGCTCGAGGCAATAGTGGAGAAGCCCCAGGCCGTGCAGCAGCAGGAACAACGGATTGAGGGGCTCGTCGGAGAAATCATGTGGTGTCAATGAGAGGAACTGTTCACTATAAGACAATTTTACAATTAATTTTCGAAATAGATAAATCATGGTAATCTTACTAACTAGCATGAATAAATCTATTATACTAATAGTTAAGAACACAATTATCATGATTACGCAAAGCATGATAATAAACCGTACATAAAGGATGAATCCGCGGTCGGGGCAGAGACGCTTCTGTTGGTGTCGGATCAAAGCACTTCACGACGACCGATAGTAGACGTAGACGAAGACATGCAGTGGTGACGAACTTGAACAGTCGCGCAGAGCGCTTCCCAAAAACCTTATTCGTCCTCTCCCGATGCAAGATCTCAAGGATGACTGATTTTGGAGTCCTGCTCTCCCGTTCCCGGTGCACGCCGGTGAATGGAATGGAGTAGTCTACGGCGGAAGCTCAGCAGAGAGAAGAGACAACCAAAACCCTAGCTTGGTTCTGTTGTATTTCTTGTCGTTGTTCACATTTATATGTATGTGTCTGGTAGATGAGTATTTATATTGGAACAACCAGATCTCGTGTCTCAATCACGATCTCAATCAAGCCGGTTTTCATATAACCATATCCCGTAAACTTCGCTAAGATACCAAATAATCAAAATAGTAAAAAGAAAGACCGTGTCTCCACAAGAAAAGGAGTTGGAGTTTGGGAACATGTGGTCGGGCTCAGCAAGCCGACCCCCAATCCTCGAGTCCCGACTAGGATAGAGCACTCGAAAAGTGCTGACCCCTGACCTCCAAGTCCCTATCTTGACTCCGACACTCGGCAGTGCCGAGTCCGATACCCGACTCCTGAACATGCGGTAATCTCTTACATGGCTCGAGCCTTTGAGATTTATTTAGGAATTTCTGAAATACTCACGGGTCTATGCCAAAATTCCGACAATCCCCCATCAGATCTCAAATGCCCATTTGAAAATTTGTATGATTCTCTCTGTTGTTTGATCTACTAGTGTTTCGGCGAGGGCTGTTAAACTGAACTCTCGGCTAGAACTTCAAGCTACACTCATTCACAACTTGAATGATGAACTATGCCTTGAATTGCAAGTTTTCTAGCGAACAAGTTTTACTCAAAACCTTAACTAGTACTTTTCTACCAGTAGCCTACTCCTCGGGTGGAGCATATGCGTCATACTCCCTAGTCTCATAATAAGCTTACAAGAGATCACCCAAGTCTCATGGATTGCGACGTTGGGCAGTAAGGATCATATAGGTGTATTCTTTCAAGAACGCTCTGTAGGATTGCATCTTCGCAAATTAAAGCCAACAAATACATTAAGGTGTAAAGCCAACCCGCCTTATAGTTTCTGAGATTATTTCATCTTAGAGAGGGTTAGAAGATAATGATTACTCTCCTTAGTTAACCAAGATCTCCGATCACATAGGTTGGGTTACCACTATGGAAACTCATATGGGTCTCACACTCATCTCCCTCGATACATTTTCTATCACATTGCGTGATAGCCCTTTTGTAAAGGGATCTGCCGGGTTTTTGTCTATTTGAATATAAGTCACAGTTATCACTCTAGAGTTTCTCAACTTCCTGACTTGATGACTTCACATTATTCTTAGCACTGTTCACTTTGACTTTCATACTTTGATTGTCACAGTTTATAAGGATAGCTGGCATTGGTTTTTCAACAACAAACAAGTCCATCAATATCTCAACAGTCATTATGCCTCTGCAGTTGTTGTATCTAAAGTAGTAAGTTCTGCTTCCATAGTAATCCCATTCTCATCCTTATTCAGTTTGATGTTATGAATAACATCAATTTTTCCTAGATCTTTCATATCAAAACTCTTTGATAGAAAAGACTTGACCTCATTGATCACATCAATGTTTGTGCCAAAAATAAGTATGGCATTATCATACACACATAATATAACTCCTTCACCCCATCATGTTGATAGTATACACATCTATTGGCCTTGTTTATAACAAAGCCTGCAGAAGATAGAGTTATGTCGAACTTCTCATGCCTCACCTTTGGTACTTGTTTCAGGCCATACAAAGACTTTAATAATTTACACACCTTGCTCTCTTGACCCTTCACTACAAACCCATTAGGCTGATCCATATAGATCTCCTCATCCAACTCTCCATTTAGGAAAGTTGTCTTTAAATCCATTTGATGAATGATAAGACCATATGAGGCTGCTAGGGAAAGTAATGCTCTGATTATGGTCAGTCTAGCAACAGGTGAATAAGTATCGAAAAAATTTCGCCTTCTTTTTGTGTATAACCTTTGGCCACAAACTGAGCCTTGTACTTTTCAATTGTACCATCAGGCCTAAGCTTCTTATTAAACACCCACTTACAACCCACGGTTTGGCAACCATATGGTCCATCATTCAGTTCCCACGTACCATTGGATAGAATCGAGTCCATCTCACTATGGGTAGCTTATTTCCAATTATCTACATCCATAGATGCATATGCCTCGGTAATGGTAGTAGGAGTGTCATCCATAAGGTACACAGTGAAATTATCACCAAATGATTTTGCAACCCTTTGTCTCTTACTCCTTCTAGGAGCTTCACTATAATCCTCCTTAAGGATTTCCTCAAACTGAATATGTTGTTCAGAATACTTGAAACTCATCGGTGTAACAGGTTTAGGAATTATCTCAGTAGAATATCTAGCAATATTATGCATATCTTTCAAAGGAAACACATTCTCAAAAAAATATTTCATCACATGATTCTAAAATCGTATCAACATGCATACCATACATCTCAGATTTTATTACCAAAAATCTATATGTCGTACTCTTCTAAGTATAGCCTAGAAAGACGTAGTCCACTGTATTAGGTCCCAACTAGTGTTTCTTCATGATTGGAACATTGACTTTTGCCAAACATCCCTAAGTACGCAAATAAGACATTGATAGTTTTCTCCAAATCCATATATCCTATGGAGTTTGATTTTTATTCTTGTTAAGAACTCTATTCAAGATGTGACTCGCAATCAACAAAGCCTCTCCCCACCATGCCTTTGATAAACCGGTAGTAACTAACATAGTGTCAACAAAGTTAGTTAGCGTGTAGTTTTTCCTCTCAACAATTGTAGGACCAAAAGTAGCGACCAGAGGGGGGTGAATGGGCACCTAAAAAATTCTTTCGAAACAACGACCTAAACCCAACACCCAAAGCACCTTGACAGACAAATAACAGTAGCAAAGCAAATCACAAGAACTAAAGTTGTCTAGCCTAAAAATGACTGGTGTCCTAAATAAAATGATATTTAAAACTAAACTAAACCAAATAAAAATAACTGCAGTAAATAAAAATGTGTTCTTAAAAACATTTAATGGCATATGGAAAAATACATAAATATATTAATAAATATTTAGATTGCGGTCTAAAAAATAAAATACTAATCAACTAAATAAAACATGGATCATCCAGAAATTAATTCAGAAATAAACCTAAATTATTTCATTTAAATCTAGAATAAAAATATTACAACGACTAATAATAATTTTTTTCTTTTTATACGAGCAGATTAAAAATACTTAAATAAACAATATGTGAGCACTAATAAAATTTTAGCAGATAAAAACTACCTACAAAATTATTATTTGCATGCTAATTAAAACTAGATAACTATTGATTTAATTAACCGGCTGAAAAATAGGAGATTTAAAAAAACTAACCTGCATTTGATCTGATCTGCTGTTGTCGTGGAAATCAACACAACTCTGGCGGGCCCCACGCGCCGCTCGGCCGCTCCTGCCTGCTGCTCCGACTAGTTGCTTCCGCCGCAGCAGCCGCATGGTCGTCCGCTTCCTGGCGTCTCCTCACGAAAATACGTCTTGGCCGCTATAGCGTCAAAAGCCGAGCCTCCCGCTGCTGAAACAACGCGCCTGCTCCGATGGAAAATAACACACAGCTGCAGCCTTTCCCTTGAACTCCGTGCGCAAAAGAAAGGACCTCCTGGTGCTACGCTTGACATGCTGACACGAAAAGGAAATAGCATGTGGATTGCGCGTATTGAGCTGCTGCACTCCTACGCATGCGCGTGGCCTCCACGCCGAAACTTTCCACTGGCGGGTCCCACATGAGTGCTGCTGCTTCCGATGCGCTGATGAGCTGACGCCGAAAATCTTGCGCCGTGCCCAGCTAGATGCGCTGCCGCAACAGGCTAGTGCATGTTTCCCATGCTAAGTTGTGCCAGATGCAGCAGCCCGGGCGAAAAGCAGCGGCCGAAGACAAGTAGCACACGGAATAACAATCACGACGGCGGCAAAAAGAAGAAACCGTGTCGGCGAAAATTTCCGAGAGAAGAAACACGCGACGGCGGAGAAATTTTTTCGCGAGAATATTAAACCGGTGGCGGCCGAACCGAAATTGTAGACTATAGATTGATAATGAAAAACAGTCAACCCTAACCCTAGGGGGTTGGGGCCTATTTATAGGCAACCCACTAATACATGGAAAAGACTAATTTACCCCTAGGGTAAATTACACTGACTCTAAAATAAAATTCGAAATTAATAAAATACCCTTAGAATATTCGACTGACTCGAATAACAAATACTATGGACTTAAATACTGAATATTAATATCCTAAATAAAGATAGTCATTGGTTGTCAGTTTTGCGCCGAAACTGACAAAGCGTCCACCGTCTTCGCACCGGGTACCCGGATTGGGCCAACCCGATCCCGCAGCTTCCTCAGCCTGGCAATCGCTCGCCGCCCGTGTACCTGAGTCAAACCCCGGTCAATAGTCCAGTGGATACTCTGCCACTCCTAGCCCATGTACTCGGATTGGGCTAGCCCGACTCCGCGGCTCCTCTGCCCGGCTATCGCTCGCTGCTCGTGTACCTGAGTCACACACACCTCAGACACGACAGGTCTTCATAGTCTTCTTTTTGACTTCCATTGACAATCACTCATCACATCTGGAGCATAAGCCCCATGCTCTTCAACATGGTTCCTCAACAATCCCATTCGACTCTCGTGAATAGGGAAACATCTTCTCATGAATAATATTGTCTTTCTCTTTAGTTGATTTTCAACTTTGACTTTATAGATTTTAAAGTAGTCTAATGCCTCATCCTTAGTTCACAACAGATATACATAACAAAATCTAGATGCATCATCAATAAATGTCATGAAATATCTATTTTCACCCTTTGTCAATACACCATTCATCTCGCAAAGATCAGAATGTATGAGTTCTAGAGGTGCCAAGTTTCTCTTCTCAGTCACCTTGTGAGTCTTCTGATGTGGCTTTGATTGCACACAACTATGACATTTAGTAATTTTAACAATGTTGAAATTCAGAATTAAACACATGCCGGACAGATGAGACATCAAGCCAAAATTAACGTGACTTAAATGTGAATGCCAAACACTTTGTTGGACCGGAAACGGTGACCAGAGGGGGGGGGGTGAATGGGAGCTTTTAAAATTTCAGGCTAAAAATAGCCTTCTGTTTTAATACAGTCTACTGCGGAACAGGCTTCGAACACAACCTTCGAAGTTCTGGTTCGGAGGTATTTGACGGCTCCGAACATAGGCTTCGCAAGGAGCAAAATTTCGAAGCCAAGAAGACTTCGCTCCACTCACAACCCTGGAAAATCTACTCTGCTAAGTCAGTGCAGGCTCCGCACACAAGGTGCTTCGAGCAGGCTTCGCACTTCACCCTTCGCACGAGTGGACTGACCTCTGAGGACTTCGACCAAGTACTTAGCGACAGCAACCGGTGCTGGGCTTCGTACACCGAAGGTCTAAACGCACACTAACAGACACCACTAGGAGCTTCGACACTGATAAAAACACGGGCTTCGATCAGGGCTTCACTAGTAAGCAGGCAAGGTCTCGCCTCCTGTTACACAGAGCGAACGCACACTGAAAGCACACTGCACAACACTTCGCCTAGACAGGCTTCGGTGCACTACAACTAGCGAGGTATGCAAACAAGCTCAAGCAGAAAGACAACACAGAAGCAGGGCTTCGCTGCTTGAACAAGGAACACAGTAAAAGAACTCACTGGATGAATACAAAGAGTGGAGGCTAGTACAGGAGCTCAACAGTAAATGCTCAAAGTGTTAAATGTTACCTACCCATGCCCCCATATTTATAGCCACTATTCACCCATGTAAATTGACTACATTACCCCTACGGTTTACACCAGTTTTGTCTCTATAGAATAGAGGGGTACAAAAGGTAGTCAACTTTATTTGGAGGCTTCTCTGTCAGCTTTGCAGAGGGGACAGCGTCAACTTTTTGCAGAGCAGACAATGTCAGCCTTTGCAGTCTTTGACCTTTCTGACGCCCCCTTCGCACGCGAGGGGTGCGGTAGCTTCGGTGAGAAGCCTTGAGCCTGATGGCCTTCGCTTCACCGAAGTTAGCCTCCGATACAGTGACGGTTTTGAGCCAAAGCCGTCAAAGCCCTTGGGCCTTCGCACCAACACCCTCGGAGTGGACCACCACGGCTTCACAGCTTCTCCCAGCTCGAACTCCGTCAGTCCGTGTATCGAAGCCATGCATGGCCGAAGTACCTCAAGTCATCCTTACTCCGGAGCTAGCCTCGCTCCGAAGCCTTCTTCACTCCGAAGCCCCACCTTCGGAGTACCACCCTTCGAAGTCCCTCCTTCGTCCAAGGCCTCCGCTCGAAGCATTCCATGAGCACTTCGTCGCAGTGCCTCTCCCTGAGCACACTCCTCGATGAGTCTCACCCGGACCATGCCTTCGATGCACCTCGACTTCTGAGACCTTCGTCGGGTAACCTTCGAGTGTCTCCCTCCGGAGCACACTTCGAAACCTTTGCCTCAGTTGAGGACTTGATCCACCATACTCCGAAGTCACTCCTTCTGGAGTACCCTTCGAAGTGCCTCGCCCCCGAGGACTTTGTCTCGGAGTACCTTCACTCAGAGCCACGCTCCCAACTTACTGCTTTCACCTGGTGCACCTCGACCCGAGGTCCGACCTGGACCCCTTCGCAGCCTTCGTGAATGGAGCTCCCCGCTCCACTGGCATCAAGCCTCCCGCTTGACCCAGGTTCACCTGCTACGAACCGTCCGTCGCCTCCGCAGTCCCCTGCGCACCACGGACAAGCAGACAAGTGTATCCAGTACTCCGGAGACCTCTCCGGGTTAGCAACCTTCGGCACACACTCCGGTGTACCGCCCAAAGTACCGAGACCTTCGGTACACCCCTAGTCAACATGTACTGTCGGACCCCTCCGACAGGCACACTCCACTGCAACAGCTGCAACAATCAAAGCCCACCGAACCCTTCGGTGAAACCACCTCCGAACACATTCGGAGGTACAACCTCCGAACCCCTTCAGAGACGCAACCTCCGAACCCCTTCGAAGGTACCCCTTCGAAACAGAGGATAAAAGCCTAGTCAATCACTCATCACAGACTCCGAAACCAACCCTTGGTTTCTCAATCTCCCCCTTGATGAGTGCATTGACAACCAAATTCAAGTTCAAGAAAATTTAAAGACCTTCAGCACACAAGTGACCATAAAAAACTCAGAAACGAGCCAAATCATGTCACTTGACAAAAGAATTTTCCTCCCCCTTTTCAAAAGAGTAAAAGCCCCTTTGGCAAATCTCCCCTTTTTCAAGATAAAAACTCCCCCTGAGTAATTTAATTGTACCCCCTTGCAACAGAGAACTCAAAAATTCTCCTCCTTTGGCAATGCAAGCATCAAGGAGCATGTAAAAGATGCATTGCTTGGAAATGAGCAGAATTGCAAAGACATACAAAGCAAAAATATGCCAATATTAATACCAATTATCATGTGCTCAGCTCAATTTAACATTCTCTAAAAAACATGATGACAACATGTGATTTTATTATTTTGAAATAAAAGCATCACCACTCAATCAAGGAAACTAGACAAGTAAAAGCAGGGACTGCGCAAAGCTAGTCAATTTCTACTCTAGACAGACAAGTCCAGTTCAAATGGAGCAATGAAAGCAAACTTGATGATCAGTGACTTTTGTTGTTCTTTTCTTACTGCCAGGGGTTATTTGTTTGTCCACCTTATACTTTCCAATCAGGCCAAGCCTAGGCATGAAAGCCATCAGAAGCTTAAGGCAATGATTTTGGCAGACACTACACTATTCCAGTTCAGACCAATGTGCACTGGTAAGCAGTCTAGAATAGAGTAGTGCGACAAACAAACCCACTGGATCTTTTAAGTTGAAGCATGTAAATCATGGATTTTTGAATTTTGATTAAATGAACAATTTGTTTAGCATTTTATGAATATCCATGAATATGTAGACTAATTTTTCAAGTTGCACAAATTAGCATCCAAAGAAAAGGTGTCTTGCTATCAAGCAGATAAAAGATAGCTAAAACAGTCCTGCCTATACATGCTAGATACAAGACTGAGCAGTGAGCATGATTTGAGTTTGGAAAGAAAACATCATGCACATTAATGTTTCAGACAAATTAAAAAGAGCTGAGCTGTCATGATTTCATGAATTAGAATTGGGCATATAAGTGCAACAGATGTAAATGCAATTTCACACATGATGAGCATATGCATGATAATTAAAAACAGCTCCCCCTCACAAAATGCCGTAAGGGTGACAAATACCAAGTTCCCCACGCAAGTAGGCAAATCGAGAAGCATTAAGGGGTTTCGTGAAAATATCGGCTAGCTGGTGTTGGGTATCAACATATTGAAGTTCAATATCACCCTTCTCATTGTGATCTCTGAGAAAATGATATCGCACATCAATGTGTTTGGTTCTGGAGTGCTGAACCGGGTTATTTGCAATACAAATAGCACTAGAGTTATCACAGAAAAGTGGAACACTCTTATAATCTAACCCGAAATCCCGCAAAGTGGAAGCCATCCACAAAATCTGAGAGCAACAGCTAGCCGCAGCAACATATTCGGCCTCAGCCGTCGATTGTGCAACACTAGACTATTTGCGGGAAGACCAACAAACCAAAGAAGTACCCAGAAAATGACAAGTACCAGAGGTACTCTTCCTATCAATCCTACACCCTAGCAAAATCCGCATCGGAATAACCTCGAAGACACAAAGAGGAAGACGCTGAATACCATATGCCGAACTCAAGGGTATGTTTGAGATACCTTAGAATGCGTTTTACCGCTTGACGGTGCGAAGCTCGTGGTGAAGCTTGAAAACGAGCGCACAGACATACTACGAAGTGTATGTCCGGCCTCGTAGCAGTCAAGTAGAGGAGGGAGCCGATCATGCTTCGGAACTCCTTCTGATCTACTGCTTCTCCATCTTCGTCAGGATCCAATGCTACAGATGTAGCCATTGGAGTGGCGAGGGGCTTCACATCTGCCATGTCGAACTTCTTGAGCAGGTCCTTGGTGTACTTCATCTGGTGGACGAAAGTACCTTGTTTGCTTTGCTTGATTTGCAAACCAAGGAAAAATGTAAGCTCGCCCATCATGGACATCTCGAATTCCCTGCTCATGGCATCTGCAAACTCAGCAACCAAAGCATGAGAAGAGCCACCAAAGATGATATCATCCACATAAATCTGAACTAGGAGGAAATCTTTGCCATGCTTGAGAGTGAACAGGGTTTTATCAATAGAGCCTATCAAATACCCTCGCTCAAGCAGAAAAGACTTAAGTCTATCATACCATGCCCGAGGGGCCTGCTTGAGTCCATAAAGAGCCTTATGAAGTTTAAGGACTTTATGTGGGTACTTGGGGTTTTCAAAACCAGGGGGTTGTTTTACATAAACATCTTCACCTATGAAGCCATTAAGAAAAGCACTTTTGACATCCATTTGATAGAGTTTGAATCCCCGGGATGTCACAGAGGCAAGCAAAATCCTAATGGCCTCAAGGCGAGCAACAGGTGCAAAAGTTTCAGTAAAATCAATCCCTTCTAATTGAGAATAACCCTGAGCTACAAGTCTATCCTTATTTCTAACTATAGTCCCATCCTCCCCTTGTTTATTTTTGAAAATCCATTTTGTTCCAATGAAATGAACATTTGGTGGAGGATCAACTAAAGTCCAGACTTGGTTTCTCTCAAAATTTTCAAGTTCCTCATGCATGGCATTGATCCAACTAGAATCAGAAAGTGCATGACTAACATCTAAAGGCTCGAAAGAAGCAACAAAAGAGGAATCAATGAAATGAGCATGAGAACGTGTTACCCTTTGATCAAGCTCACCAATGATCTGCTCGGGAGGGTGCATCCTTTGAACATGATGTGGAGCCTCGCGGCGGGATGCAGTCTCCCCCTTAACTTGTGCGTTGGAGTGGTCCAAGATGACCGATGTCGAGGTAGTTGCTTCGGGACCCTGTGCCGAAGTGGTCGAAGCGGGGTTGGCTTCGGGGGTGATGTCGAGGGTAGTAGGGGTTCATCCTCGAATTCTCCGGGATCTTCTTCTTCGAAGATGGTCTGTTCCATGTCGTGTTCATTTGCCTGTTCAAATGCAGAACTAACAGAGGGGGTTGATTCATCAAAAGTCACATCACATGACTCGATGACAGTGTTAGTTTCCAAATTATAAACACGATAAGAATGACCATGTGTAGTGTAACCCAAAAAGATCCCGTCAGAAGAGCGCGACTCAAATTTATCCAAATTACCACGTTTTAGGATGAAGCAGCGACAACCAAATACTCGAAGATGAGTAACCTTGGGCTGTCTCCCAAAACGTAGCTCATAAGATGTCAAGTTTAAAATTGAGCGCAAGAAGATTCGGTTTGAGATGTAACATGCAGTGGTCATGGCCTCAGCCCAGAATTTTCTAGGAGTCCTATGCTCATCAAGCATCGTCATAGCCATCTCAACCAAAGTGCGGTTCTTCCTCTCAATGACACCGTTCTGTTGAGGAACCCGCGGAGTAGAGAATTGATGTTCTATGCCATGCTCCATGCAAAAGTCAACAAAGAGACTATTTTTGAACTCGGTGCCATTATCACTTCGAATGAATTTCAATGCACCTGGGAGTTCAGTGAAAAGTCTCAATGCCAAGCTCCGAAAGTGTGAAAACACTTCATCCTTGCATGGCAAGAAAGAAGACCCAAGAGTAGCGAGAGAAATCGTCGACAATAACTAACACATACCACTTGCTGCCTAAAGAACTAACCCGAGAAGGAACTACAGTGTCCATGTGGAGAAGTTCTCTGGGTTGTTCAGTCATCACTGTGGTGACTGGCGAATGCGAAGCAGCAATCATTTTTCCATGTCGACAAGGAGCGCAAACTAAATTCTTCTCAAACTTGAGCTTGGGCAATCCTCGGATCAGACCTAGGGCACTCAGACGAGCGAGCAACTCAAAGCTCATATGCTCTAGTCTCCTATGCCACTTCCAAAGCTCAGAAGTCGAATGTGCAACAAGACAATGAGAAGAACTAGATGATTCTGAAAAGTCAGCTCCAAAAACTCTCCCAACTCTAAAGATCTTACATACCACAACGCCATCAGAATTGAGCACTTTCGAAGTATCGCTATGGAATCGCACTTCTAAGCCCTCATCAAGCAGCTGAGATACAACAGCAAATTTTATCCCAGGTTTTCAACCAAAGCAACATCTTTGAGAGTGAAATTCGAGTTTATTCTTACCACACCTTTACCTTTCACTCTACTCCTTCGATTGTTGCCGAAGGTGATATGTTCCCTTTGCTTGGTTGAAGTGAGGCTGGAGAACCATGCTGCATCTCCGGTCATATGGCGCGAACAATCGGAGTCCATGATCCACGTGCCCTCCAAGCCTTGATCTGTCGCCTACACATGATAAGAATATCTCGATCGCTCAGTGCTGGGGTGAGTGAAAAAATGACGAGGCATCCAGCACTGAGTGACACGAGTAGTAGGCACAGTAAAAGTAGACGGTCTACGCACATGATAATCTGAATGATGCAAAGTGCGAGGTCTACCTACATGCTGTGATCGAACAACATGTTGAGGTCTCCTACTCTAACGAGGTACAAAGCTACTCGCCCGGGGTCTACGACCATATGGAACATGGTGAACACCTCGAGGAGCAAAACCTCTCCGAGAAGCACGAGGAGCCTCAAAAGCAGGACGATAGTAAAACTCAGACTCATGCATACCTAAAGATGGGTAATGCATGTCCTGGTAACTCATCGCCTGAGAGCGTCGCTCATCCTTGATGCGACGAAAACAGAACCCAACCAAATGACCCGCCCGCTGACAGTAGGAACAATGAAAGACTCTCCTAGGGGCACTCTCATGGGTCACAGGAGCAACTCTCACAGGCTCCTTGGGCTTCTACTAAGTGGTTTTCTTGGGAGGGATTTTCTTGGCAGGAGGAGTGGTTTTCTTTTGAGCTCGGGTAGGTTTCTTGGCTGATGGAGTGTCTAACAGAGCTCTCCCTTTCTCTAAGGTAGTGGGTGAGGTGAAAACAGTTTTGTTCTTACTGTCTGAAGAAATCCTCTCAAAACCCAAACCTAGAGCTACCCCTGCTCTGTCAGCACACATCTTGGTCTTGGCCAAGAGCAAATCCATCCTACCCTTTCCCTCAGTGCATTTATTAACCACGGAAAGAAGGTATTCATTTTCAGTCATTAGGTTTTCAGATCGCTCTCTAACAGTGCCTAGCTGGTCCTTAAGGGTAATGCACGTGTCACAAACAGGCTGCACATCCTTAGAACTACCGGCCCTCTCCAATCTAGCCTCTAAATCATGAACATGCTTATCACGTAAATTAATGCTCTCGCGTAACAAAGAATAGTTCATGCATTCAGTTATATCATGAGGTCTAGAATCAACCACCAAAAGCTGCTTCTGTGCAGTCTCAAGCTCAGATAGAGTTTGAGCATGTACAGAACGCAACTGAGCAAGCTCACCCATGACTACAGTACAAGATTCACATTCAGCATCATTAACTTTAGACTTAAGCATGGCATAATCAGTAGAAACAGATTCTAGCCTAAGTCTAAGGTCTTTTCTTTCTCTAGCGGCTTGAACAAGTAATCTATCCTGACCAAGAACTACTTCATTCATTTCATCTAGTTTAATTAAAAGCTGGTCAGAGGATAGTGGTACCTCAGATGAGTCAAGCTCATCACCGCTGTGATCGCTGTCGGCCATGAAGCAAAGGCCGGTGAAGTCTCGTCCCTTCTTGTCCTTCTTGTCCTCCTTCCTTGGGGACTCCTCCTCCTCAGAGCTCAACTCCTCAGTTGAGGAAGTGTCGATGTCGCTGAGAGCAGCAACAAACGCTCTGGAAGCGGCTTTGGCTACTCTTTTAGCCACCTTGCCGCGCTTGCCCTTCACAAAAGGCTTCCTCTCCTTTTTGTGGTATTTAGGGCGCTCACTCTTGTCTCTCTTTTTGATCTTAGGGCAGTTGGCCTTGATATGAGAAGTGTCGCCACACTCAAAACAACCACTAAAACCACTTCTCCTCTGATCCCGTCTCTCATGGTGAAAACGGGTGAACCTTCTGGCAATGAGAGCAAGCTCATCATCATCCAGAGTGTCCACCTGCTCCTTTGTGACGGAGACCAGGGAGGACAAAGCAAAACCATCTGCAAGAACACAAGTGCCAGATGTGCTCGGTTCTGTAGTGGTGCCACGGCTAGTGCTAGAAACCAATGCCAATGGCTGTGGCAAGGAGTTTCTATGCACTGCAAGAGATGCCTTGGCAATCTCTGTGGACTTTAGCTTGCTGAAGAGCTCATCACATGTCAATGTGTCATAACCTGCGGACTCCTCAATGCTGGATATCTTCACTTCCCATATGCTACGATCAAGAGCATAGAGAAGCTTGATAGCCCTGTCATGATCACTGTAAGCAAGCGTCCCGTTGGACCGCAAGTTACTCACTATCACATCAAAGCGAGAAAACATGGCATCTATAGATTCACCAGGTGCCTGCACAAACAGCTATACTGTTGATTATATGTGCTTTGGCACCTGGCCTTAATCTGTGTAGAGCCCTCATGAAAAATAGTGAGTGTTGTCCAAATTTCCCTAGCAGTCCTAAGGTGCTGCACCCTATCAAACTCACTTCTACTCAAACCAATGAACAATATATTTCTTGCCTTGGAGTTGGCATTATACAGATCCTTCTCTGTTTGAGAGGTGCGAAGTATCAGGGATGGAGTATTGTGAGTCCACAATCTCCCAAATTGCATTTCCTTGGCTTAGCAAATAAGCCTCCATGCGCACCTTCCAAGTATGCAAAGTCAGTCCCATCGAACAGAGGAATTTTACTAGCTCTGTCCATGTCGCCAACAGATCACAAAACTGGTTAAGTCAACTGGTGATCTTAACCCGCTCTGATACCAATTGTTGGACCGGAAACGGCGACCAGAGGGGGGGTGAATGGGAGCTTTTAAAATTTCAGGCTAAAAATAGCCTTCTGTTTTAATACAGTCTACTGCGGAACAGGCTTCGAACACAACCTTCGAAGTTCTGGTTCGGAGGTATTTGACGGCTCCGAACACTAGGCTTCGCAAGGAGCAAAATTTCGAAGCCAAGAAGACTTCGCTCCACTCAAAACCCTAGAAAATCTACTCTGCTAAGTCAGTGCAGGCTCCGCACACAAGGTGCTTCGAGCAGGCTTCGCACTTCACCCTTCGCACGAGTGGACTGACCTCTGAGGACTTCGACCAAGTACTTAGCGACAGCAACCGGTGCTGGGCTTCAGTACACCGAAGGTCTAAACGCACACTAACAGACACCACTAGGAGCTTCGACACGATAAAAACACGGGCTTCGATCAGGGCTTCGCTAGTAAGCAGCGAGGTCTCGCCTCCTGTTACACAGAGCGAACGCACACTGAAAAGCACACTTCGCACAAAACACACTTCGCCTAGACAGGCTTCGGTGCACTACAACTAGCGAGGTATGCAAACAAGCTCAAGCAGAAAGACAACACAGAAGCAGGGCTTCGCTGCTTGAACAAGGAACACAGTAAAAGAACTCACTGGATGAATACAAAGAGTGGAGGCTAGTACATGAGCTCAACAGTAAATGCTCAAAGTGTTAAATGTTACCTACCCTGCCCCCATATTTATAGCCACTATTCACACATGTAAATTGACTACATTACCCCTAGGGTTTACACCAGTTTTGTCTCTACAGAATAGAGGGGTACAAAAGGTAGTCAACTTTATTTGGAGGCTTCTCTGTCAGCTTTGCAGAGGGGACAGCGTCAGCTTTTTGCAGAGCAGACAATGTCAGCCTTTGCAGTCTTTGACCTTTCTGGAGCCCCCCTTCGCACGCGAGGGGTGCGATAGCTTCGGTGAGAAGCCTTGAGCCTGATGGCCTTCGCTTCACCGAAGTTAGCCTCCGATACAGTGACGGTTTTGAGCCAAAGCCGTCAAAGCCCTTGGGCCTTCGCACCAACACCCTCGGAGTGGACCACCACTGGCTTCACAGCTTCTCCCAGCTCGAACTCCGTCAGTCCGTGTATCCGAAGCCATGCATGGCCGAAGTACCTCAAGTCATCCTTACTCCAGAGCTAGCCTCGCTCCGAAGCCTTCTTCACTCCGAAGCCCCACCTTCGGAGTACCACCCTTCTAAGTCCCTCCTTCGTCCAAGGCCTCCGCACGAAGCATTCCATGAGCACTTCGTCGCAGTGCCTCTCCCTGAGCACACTCCTCGACGAGTCTCACCCGGACCATGCCTTCGATGCACCTCGACTTCTGAGACCTTCGTCAGGTAACCTTCGAGTGTCTCCCTCCAGAGCACACTTCGAAACCTTTGCCTCAGTTGAGGACTTGATCCACCATACTCTGAAGTCACTCCTTTCGGAGTACCCTTCGAAGTGCCTCGCCCTCGAGGACTTTGTCTCGGAGTACCTTCACTCGGAGCCACGCTCCCCACTTACTGCCTTCACCTGGTGCACCTCGACCCGAGGTCCGACCTGGACCCCTTCGCAGCCTTCGTGACGGAGCTCCCCACTCCACTGGCATCAAGCCTCCCGCTTGACCCAGGTTCACCTGCTACGAACCGTCCGTCGCCTCCGCAGTCCCCTGCGCACCACGGACAAGCAGACAAGTGTATACAGTACTCCGGAGACCTCTCCGGGTTAGCAACCTTCGGCACACACTCCGGTGTACTGCCCAAAGTACCGAGACCTTCAGTACACCCTAGTCAACAGTGTACTGTCGGACCCCTCCGACAGGCACACTCCGCTGCAACAGCTGCAGCAATCAAAGCCCACCGAACCCTTCGGTGAAACCACCTCCGAACACCTTCGGAGGTACAACCTCCGAACCCCTTCAGAGACGCAACCTCCGAACCCCTTCGGAGGTACCCCTTCGAAACAGAGGATAAAAGCCTGTCAATCACTCATCACAGACTCCGAAACCAACCCTTGGTTTCTCACACTTGCATCACAATTAATATCACAACAAATATGGTTCACAACAAAAGGGAAAAGTGGAACAAACCTCCACAATCATAACTTTTACCAATGAATTGTCCATGTTTTGACAAGACTAATTTATTGGACTCTAAGACTACCTTAAACTCATACATACACAGAATGGAACCACTAACAAGATTATTGTTGATAGTAGGGACATGTTGCACATTCCTCAGTTACACGATCTTTCTCGAAGTAAACTTCAAATCTACCATGCCAACACCATGAATAGAAGCATGTGACCCATTCTCCATCAGGACAGAAGAATCCTAGACGGTCTGATAAGAAGAAAACATAGAGACATCACCACACATGTGAACATTGGCACCCGTATCAAACAACCAATTGGTAGTATGAAATACTTAAAGTATAGTAAACGGATTATCGTACCCATCTTTAGTATTGCTGATGGTCACCATGTTGACACTCTTAGCCTTTTACCCTTTGCGATCTGCACAATCTAAACAATCCTTGGAGAAATGTCCCAGTTCACCACAAGTGAAGCAACTCAACTCGGTTATGTTTTTCTTCTTATTCTTAAAGGTAGTTGTTCTTGTAACCTTGTTAGTCTTATGTTTCCCTTTGCTCTTGCTATGTGGGAATTTCGACACCTAGTTTGCGTTGGACTGACCCTCACCTTCTTTCTCAACAGTGTCCTTTTCCTAAGCTTTTTCTTCAACATCAAGAGACGTTATTAGGTTTTCAACTGATATCTCATGTCTCTGATATTTTAGAGTAGTGGAGAAGTCCCTCCATGAAGAAGGAAACTTTGCAATAATGCACCAAACCAAAAACTTGTTGGATAGAGGACAATTAACGAGGTCATGTTCCTTGACAATGCACACAACCTCATGAGCTTGTTCCACCATAGAACGGTTGTTCACCATCCTATAGTCGTGAAAGCTCTCCATGAAGTATAGTTCACTTCCTGCATCTGATGCACCATATTTTGTAATCAGAGCATCCCACAACTCTTTCACATTTGTTACAGTGATGTAAACATCACACAGATGATCAGAGAGCACACCTAGAATGCATCCCATGATTATTAGCCTCCGCAAACTTCTTCTACTCATTAGAAGAGAGTTTGCCTTCAGGTTTGTCAAGTCTCGCTTCCCATACATTCATAGTAGTAAGTCAAAGACGGACCTTTGCTTGCCATCTCTTAAAATGCATACCAAAAAAATTTTCTAGCCTCAGTGCATCCAGAAATCTAGCTAATGAATTAATCACGGAATGTCTAGAATAATGTTTTTGGATTGTTGGAGTATAAGGAAATTTTACGATTAATTTCTGAATTAGATAAATCATGGTAATATCACTAACTAGCATAAACAGATCTATCATACTAGTCGGCAAAAACACAATAATTATGATTGCGCAAAGCATGATTATAAACCGTACATAAGGGTAAATCACGTAATATATGGTAGTCGAGGACGAAATGCCGGTCGGGGCAGAGACTAAGAAACAAAGTTGAGAAGTATCTCACTTTTGTCTAAGTGATGAGTAATTGACAATCTTGTTGGGTTCAATGTTTGGACTGATGCTTGTATCATGGTGTTCACCCAAGGGTTCGGTGTGTGTGGGAGAAATACGTCTTCTTGTCTCATAGTGTGCAGGATTGGGATGCTACTCAACTGTCTACGGTAGGTGATCAGGGTCATGCAGGGAGCTTGGTGCTAGACGATCAAGAGGCCAAGTGAAGCTGAGGATGATCTCAGTCGTACATGTGGAGATGAAGCAAGACATGAGTTAAAGATTGATCAAGACAGCGTGGTTACCAAGTCAAGCGAAAGGAATGCTACTGCAAGTGACAAAGCGGCTTGAGGGATCAAGAGCGAGAGACTTGCTGGTGGTAAAGTTCACGAGATTGGTGACACGTGTCAAGATCTGGAGAGGCTTTGTCGATTTTAGATTAAAACCATCAGATCAACATCTAAAGGTCGTGATGTGAAGCCGTAGCTGCTACAAAAGCTCCACATCAGGACAAAGTACCTACAAATAAGATTTTATTTTTTAGCCCTATGGGCATTGCGTATGTATCTGAACCCTAAGGATATTTTAGTATGTTCCTATTTTATGTGTGGCCTATAAATAGGCTTGAACAACCCTAGGGTTTATCACCCATTCAAAAATCCATTTTTCCATTTTCCAAAAAGTTTGTGTCACTTTTATCTTGTTTCTCCTCCGGTTTTCTTCGCTACCACAATATTCCTCTAGCGCCGCCGTCAAGTTTCTTTCGCTTTCGCTGGTTTTTCTTCTGGACCTAGTCAGCACTCTACCATCTAGGTGGTTTCCCACATCGTTTGCCAGCACTTGGTGGGTCGACAACTCCGCTAAAAGCCAGTACAGTTCCTGGTGTTTTTACGTGTGTGCGTTGTGATACTTGATCGACATGTTAGGAAGCGCTTGCGCCTTCTCATTGTTCTCTTCGCCGGGTGGGGTTTCATTGATCGCATGACCAGGCTAGTGCTCTTGACTTTTCTGCTAAAGATGAACATGCGTGGTGCATATATACTTCTCTCTGCCTGAATACTTTTGTTGTCTCGATTAGTGTGCATGTTTCCTGATTGTTATGTACTCCTATGTCTATGAGAATTGTGTTTTTGTTTTCTCAGCGCTGGACTACTGCGTTTGCTTGGAGCTTTTCCTATGCGGCCTCACATCTTTGGCACGTCATCACCGCATCGGACTACACTGCTTCATCAACTTCTTCAACATCAACAACTGCATCAACATGTAACAAATTTATCTACTTTATTTATGTATTTTATCTGTTGCCATTTGATGATATACTTGTGAATGAGTGATGTTTAGTATGATCCATCTGAGTGGTAGTATTTTTGTCTGTCAATTAGTGGTGATTAAATTTTTGTAAAATTTGTGTGATATGATGTTTGATGATTTGTCTGTCTAATCCGTGAGTAGTCATTGTATACCTTTGAGCACTTTGAGAGTGTCTTTTCAACTAGAACACCGGTTGTTTTAGAAGGCTAGATTATCTTCAAAGTGCTTGTGATATCTCAGACTGTCGCTTCACATCATATCAGAGAAGAGAGTGATAGCACTAATTTCATTTGTCATTTGTGACTCTGGTTGCTTCCACTAAGTTTATTTTGAGGAGCGTTGGGTGTTTAGAAAGACCATCTATTAGAAAGAATTTGTTGAGGCACCTATTCACCCCCATTTAGTCACCTGTTTTGGTACTACAATTGGTATCAGAGCCGGTAGATCACCAGTTGACCTTAACTGGTTTTGTGATCCATAAGCGACATGGACAAACATAGAAAAATTCTTTTGTTCGATGGACGTGATTTTGATTACTAGAAGGTGCGCATGTAGGCTTATCTTCAATGCTAAGGAAGTGCTATTTGGGACATTATTGATTCTCAATATGTGATCCCTGATACTCGTACTATTGAGACTGAGAAAGAGCAGTATGATTCTAACTACAAGGCTAGAAACATATTGTTCACAAGTCTGAGTCGAAATGAGTTTGACAAGGTGCAACACCTTCGTACTATTAGGGAGATTTGGACCAGACTGTCTGTCTTTCATGAGGGCACTACTCAGATTAAGGCCAGGCACCAAAGTACATATAATCAAGAATATCAACTATTGTGCAAGGCCTTGGTGAATCAGTAGATGCCATGTTTGCGCGCTTTGATGGCATTGTTAGCAATTTGCGTTCTACTAGGACTTTAGGTTACTCTGATCATGATAGAGCGAACAAACTTCTATATGCTATGGATCGTAGAATATGGGAGGTGAAGAACTCTAGCATTGAGGAGTCGGCATGTTACAACACATTGACTTGCGACGAGCTCTTCAGTAACCTCAAGTCCACTGAGATTGCTAAGGCATCTCGTCAAGGACTTAGGAACTCTTTGCCACAATCCATGGCATTAGTTTTCGGTTCTAGCAGTGGCACTTCATTTGGAGCTAATTCATCTAGTTCTTGTGCTTTTGTGGGTGGTTTTGTTTTGTCCTCTCTGGTATCTATAACAAAAGAGCAGATGGACACCTTGGACGATGAAGAGCTTGCTCTTATTGTGATGAAGTTCACTATTTCTACAATGATAGTCGACATAAAAAAGATAAGGCTTTCATGGGTGTTTTGAGTGTAGTGACACATCACATTTCAAGACTGAGGATCCCTTCGCATTCAAAAATATGGAATTTGAACCAAAGGGATTCCAAATGAGAACTGATTCCAAAAAATATGTAGATTCCCGTAGTGTTATTTGGAATATATGTATACGGCTGATTCCTATCGATTAGTGCCCCTTGCCCCCCGAGACCCTCTCCTCTGCACCTCTCTCCCCGACCGCCTCTCCACCGTGACCCTCTCCCTAGTAACCCCCTCCTCCCGTCGGCCACCTCCCTCGTGACCTCTCTCCCCCGACCCCTCTCCCTCGCTCATAGAACCATAGCCGATGGCCTCCCCTGCAACTCTCTCCCCAGCAAACCCCTCCTTCCACTGGCCGCCTCCCCCACGACCCTCTCCCAGTGACCCTACTCTACTCTGCCCCAGAACCATCCCGTCGTCTTGGGTTCCTGTCGCTGGCTAGGGTCCTGCTCCCACCGGCTAGCGTCCATCCCAAAGGCCACCCAGCGCCGGACTCCCCTCCCCAACTCCCTGCTCTGCCCCAACACCTGGCAGCACCCCTCCACTCGGACGACAGCACCCAAATCTTGAGTTGCAGAAGGTAATTTCTCCCTCTTGGCTAACTGGAGAAATTTTTCAGTGTGATTGTTGTGATTGTTAGTGCTCGATGAGATGTATTTCATTAATATTTTTATTCATCATTTATCTTGACACTAGAATGGCTGAGAAGGCGGTATGGGATAAGGAAAATTTGAAGCACTTCTGTGATATATACATGCATGAGGTTAATGCTAGGCATAGGCCATTAGGTCATTTGAATAGAGTCAGATGGAAGAATATTGCTAAAAAGTTTGAAGAGAAAACTGGTCAGAAACTAGAACACTTGCAATTCAAAAATAAATGGAACAGCCTAAAAATAAGTTATACTATTTTTATGGAGTTAAAACATGCTACCACTTGACTTGGATGGAATGATGAAAAGTAAAATGTTGAGTGTTCTCATGAATGGTGGAATGAATGAGAAACCAAGGGTGGTTTCGGTCTGGATGATAAGTGATTGACAAGGATGAGCGAATGAGTGATTGACAAGGATGATGAGTGATTGACTGGACTTGCTGGCTGTTTTGAAATTAAAGTATAACCTGTGTCTGCGTTTAAATGCAAAACTGAATTACTCAAATCTGAATAGCTTTTAGTCTCAGTTCATGATTTACTTCTCTAATCTACCTGTTCTGAATTGAATTGACACCTGAGTCGAAGTATTTTTCCTGAATCAGTACTGATTGTTTTTGCTAGAATTCATTTGAATATTCACTAGTTTTAATTGAGATCAATTCTGAGATAGTTTCTGCTAGTCTTGGCCCTCATCTGATTTATTTGTAAGAGAGGCTGTAAAGAGATCTGTGAGGTTCTCCATTGTTATGAATTTGTGCTGTGCAACAAATCATTAGCTCTAATCAATTCTTTCAAAGTTTGAATGCTTGTCGACTTGATCAGCACTTTGTGTATTTGTTCTCATTTGATAATCTGATCAAGGTACTGTGTATCTGAAATTGAAGTTGGTTATTCAGTTTGAATCAAAAGTTGTTCAAGTATATTGTTTAGTTTGTGCTCAGTTTTGATGCTGTTTTGGATGTATCATTTTGAGTTACTTCTATCTATGTCATGATTTGGTTCAGAATCAGTATTATAGCTTCAATGCAGATATAATTTGTTGAAGTGTTGGTGTTGTTGGATGAGAAATAGTATTGATCTTTAGTATAATTCTCAAGTTCTCTGAATCTGCATGATTAGTTATGTAAATTTTCAGGATGCATAATGCGTATCATATTCTGAAGTTGTTTATACTGAATTGAAGGGAAATTGATAAGAACTCTTGCAATCTGAATCAAATATTGTCAAATACACTTTGATGAAATTACTTTTACTATTCACAGTCCGAAAAATTTCAGATTTGAATGAAACTCATTTGAGATTGAATTGAAACTATCTGAGCTACTCTTTAATTTGATATTTGATCTTTAGAGTGAGTGTTTGATTGTTGTTGTTCAAGAATCTTGAAACAAAGCTATTTTTGAGCTTTTGACACTGTTGGAGCTAAACATTTGTTCTGTTTGAATTGAAACGTGAATTTGTGTTTTGAGAGGTGCGTTGGGTGATTGGATTAGGCCATCATTTAAAAAGAAAGTGTCGAGGCGCCTATTCACCCCCCTCTAGTCGCCATTCTGATCCCACAATAAACATCTTGCGGTGAGTGTCATAACATTTGTACATTCATTGGTTTTCTTGGTTGTTTTGTGGTAGTTAACATTACCAATACATTGTAGAGATGTCACGACCCTACAAATAAAAGGCAATGCAAGCATGTGAAGTTTAGAAAATGTGGTCCAGATAACTTAGAGGTGATGCACATCATGTTTGGAAGTGCACATGTTACTAGAGCATTTGCTTCCACACCTGCAGATTTGTCTGATAGTACTAGTGATAATGAAGTGCATGAGACAGACAAAGGCAAGAAGCGTAAAGTCCCTTCTTCTACTTGTGTGCATGACAAGGAGGAAAAAAAGCTTATTTTTACGTTTTTACAAACAAACTTGCAGCAAGATAAAAGGAGTGAACAAGATAACAACAAGTGTTGAAGCTTATCCTGTTCCTACTATGCATAGCCAAGTTCCTTCAATTGCAGCGACTATGAAGATGTTGAAAGAATGTGGAGTGGAAGAAAAAAATAGCACTTATGCATATAGCCACCTTACTCATCATAAGACCTGAAATTAGAGAGCTCCTCAACTCATTTGAAACAATTGAAGGGAGACTTGATTGGTTGAAGAGGGAACATGAAGCAACTACCATGAACTTTTATGTTTCCATTGTGATTGTGTATGGAACCTTTCATTGTTATTATGCATGGAACCTTTCACTGTTATTGTGTATGTAATCTTTCATTGTTATTGGTTATGATATGTATGACAATTATGTTTGTATATTGTGTGTGAGTCATCATAACTTGTGATATATATGTAAATTTGCTCTTTTGTGTTGATGGATGTAGAACTCGAAGAATTGGTAAATAAGGGGCATAAGGGGCTACAACTTCTAGCTTCGTTGTCAAAATAGGCTACCACTATTGGTTACTTAGGTGACCAATACTCTACGAGGTACTTGAACAAAAGTAGTTACAGAGACCCTCAACAAACTGAAATTGAATGGGTTGAAGAGTGCTTAGCTCATACTAGATATTTTTACAAGATGCTTAGGATAACTCCTGAGGTTTTCTGGTCACTTCATGATTTGCTTGTCTCCACCAATGGATTGAGCTCTACAAGTAATGTTTCATTTGTGGAGTCATTAGCTATGTTTTTGTGGATTGTTGTAGGCCCTCAATCATTCTCCCAAGCTAAAAATCAATTTCAAAGATCTCTATGGACAGTTCACATGAAATTTAAGGAAGTGTTGCTATGTTTGTGAAAATTAGGAAAAGAGAGTATCAAACCGAGAGACCCTACTTTTACTATTGAGCATACAAAAGTTAGAGAAGATCGTTTCTGGCCTCACTTCAAAGATTCTATTGGTGCTATAGATGAGTCACATATCAAAGTTTCAGTGCGTGTAGATGAGGTTGTGAACCACACATGTCAGCATGCATACACATCTCAAAATATTCATGCAGTATGTGACTTTGACATGAGGTTTACCTTTGTGGTTGCTGGATGTCCAAGCTTTGCACATGACACACATATCCTCATTCATGCTTTAACAAATTTTGGTGATCAATTCCCTAAACCACCTATAGGTACAAATGGTAGCTTTGTGTTCACTTTGAAAACTTTTGGTGATCAATTCCCTAAACTTGTGCTCTTTTTCAGGCAAGTACTATCTCGTGGATTCCAGTTATCCAAACCAAACTTGATATCTTGCTCCTTACAAAGGGAGAACATTTCATCTACCAGAATTTTTTATATGGAGACAACATGCACCTCAAGGGAAGTATGAGATGTTCAATTATTTACATTCATCCCTTCACAATGTTATTGAGCGTGCATTTGGTGTTTTCAAACAAAAGTGGCGAATATTAAAGGTGATGCCAAGTTTCTCAGCTCGTAGGCAGACACATATTATTATTACTTGTATGATGTTGCACAATTTTATTCGTGATAGCGCATTGCACGATGAGGAGTTTGAGAAATGTGATAAAGATAAGGACTATGTCCCAGAAGAAGATGATGTCACCGAGGGACAAGAACTGGAACAAGGGGATGTAATTCTCGAGGAGGAAAATGAGGTTGCCATGAACATGATTCATGATAACATAGCTAATGCTTTGGTTAGTTGAAGATATTATATTTAGGTCAATGGTAGATCCATATATCTTTTGTAGTAATTATATGTATGTCATGGCAAATCATTATATCTTTTGTAAACATTGACAAACATGATAAATTTAATTTCAAAATGGTCATCTACATGTAAATGCGATTAATCAGCATATAAATAGTCTTGCAGGCTCTTATGGGCATAACTGACATTTATTACATACTCCACAGTTGAACATTGTTTCAGCCAAACAACTTTCAACTTTCTGATAGCTATCAGCTCACAGCTGGTCTCCCATAGCTGACAACAGAAATCATATTTTCAGGAATCCATAGCTAAACCAAACACACCTTGAGTATCCGAAACTCAAGAGGAGAGAAGAGAGTGATCACACTAAACACCACAAGAGAGATAAAAACCCCTTCCATAAAAAGAACAGAGACAAGTTGACCAAGAGAGTAGCCAAAGCAGCATCCAAACCATTCAAGGCCGACGTAAGCAACATTGACACCACATCAAGCGAGGAGGTGAGCTCGAAGGAGGATGAACCAAAAGAGAAAAACAAAAAGAACGGTGAGGACTTCACCAACCTCTACTTCATAGCCGACAAAATCAACACCAATGACAACGAGCTAGATACCACCGAGGTAATGCTATCACATGATGACCTTTCAGTTAAAGTTGATAAATTGACTAATGCTTTAGTTAGTTATGATAGATTACTCATAAAAGTTGTGGGTGAACTAAAAGAACTTAGACCTAAATTTGAAAATGCTTCTACTAAGTTCGATAATGCTGAATGTGAGTCCTATTTAGTTGTCATGAGTGAGCTTGCTAAGCTGCATTCTGTGCATGCTCAAGTCCTTGATCGGCTTGAGAGTGCGGGGAAAAAGTTCATTGTGGAGGAGTCTAGACCCTCTTCTCTAGATTCTTATTTGAATTGTCGTTTACTTATTGAAAGCATTGAGTTAAGAGACACACATGTTAAGGACCTAGAGTCTAGATTAGAGAGTGCTTAGAGTCTCAAGGATGTGCAGTCTGAATGTTCCATATGTACCATCCTTCAGGACAAACTCAACTTTGCTAGAGGTCATGTCGAGAAACTCATGACAGAGAATGGCTATCTTCTTCCTATGGTCAACAAATGCACTGAGGAAATGGATATGATGGATTTGCTCTTGTCCATGATCAAGATGTGTGCCGATAGAGCTGGCTTAGCTTTAGGGTTAGATTTTGAGAGAGATACACCAAACAGCAAGGAAAAAACCATTTTCACTCCACCCACTACCCTTGAGAAGGAAAAAGCCTTGCTAGATACTCCACCAAAAGCCAAGCAACCCATTCAACCTCCTAAGAAAAAGACACCTCCTCCACCCAAGAGAGCTGCTAAACCAAAACCTAGAAATCTTGTGAGGATTGCTCATGTGACACATGCCCCAACCCCTAAGAATATTTTTCATTGCTTGTATTGTCATAGGGTGGGACATTTGATTGGTTTTTGCTTTTGTCACATGAAGTATGAGCAACGTTCTAGGGAGACGAGCTTTCAGGACATATATCACCCATCTCTTGGTATACATGAGCTCGTTTCTCACTCTCTCTCTAGATTTAGTAAGGCTCCACATTTTTATGATAGAGGCTTTGCCCAGTGTAGATCTTATCATGAATCATATGGTACTAGATATCATGTAAGAGGTTTTGATCATCAACAGGTTAGGAGACCTCGTCTTGGTTTTTTCCATGTTAGTAGACCACACAATTTTTATAATGATTCGCACCCAGCTTACATGTAGTCTACTACTATTTCTTCTACCCCTCGAGTTTCTCGGTGCTAGATTCCTTGAAAGTTTTTCATTTACCCCAGCACTGATCATTCGAGATGTTTTCACCATGTGTAGGTGGCAGATAGAGGCCTAGAGAACAAGTGGATCATTGATTCTAGTTGTTCAGGCCACATGACCAGAAAGTCATCATGGTTCTCTAGCCTCACCTCGACCAAGCAACGCGAGTACATCACATTCGGAAAAAATCTAAGAGGAAGAGTGAAAGGTAAAGGAATGGTAAGAATCAATGATAATTTCACTCTCAAATATGTTGCATTAGTTGAGAATTTGGGATACAATTTGTTGTCGATATCCCAACTTCTTGATGAGGCTTTGGAAGTGCGTTTCAGATGAAATACTTCACAAGTTCTCGATTCTTTTGGCGTTTTGATATGAATAATTTCAAGAATAGTGAGGGTTTTTGGAGCCGACTTTTCTTAGTGTTTTGGTTCTTCTCATTGCTTAATTGCTAGACCTTCTTCTAAGCTTCGGATGTGTCATAGGAGACTAGGGCATATGAGTTTTGACTTGCTTGCTCGTATGAGTGCCCTAGGCTTGGCCCGAGGATTGCCCAATCTCAAGTTTGAGAAGAATATTGTTTGTGCTCCTTATCGACATGGAAAGATGGTGGATGCCTCTCATTCACCAGTCAATCTGGTGATGGCTGAACAACCTAGGGAATTACTACATATGGACATTGTTGGTCAATCTAGATTAGTTTAGAGTTGGAGGCAAATGATATGTTCTTGTCATGATGGATGACTACTCCCATTATTCTTGGGTCTTCTTTCTTGCAAGCAAGGATGAAGTGTTTTCACACTTTCGTAGCTTAGCTTTGAGACTATTTAAAGAACTCCTTGCTGCATTGAAAGCAATTAAAACTGATAATGGCACTGAGTTCAAGAACAGTTTCTTTGTTGACCTTTGCCTTGAGCATGGCATTGAACACCAATTTTCTGCTCCACGGGTTCCATAACAAAATGGAGTTTTTGAGAGAAAGAACCGCATTCTGGTGGAGATGGCTATGACGATGCTCGATGAGCATAGGGCTCCTAGATGATTTTGGGATGTGGCAATGAGCACCGCTTGTTATATCTCTAACCAGATTTTCATGCACACATTTTTGAATTTGACATCTTATGAGCTACGTTTTGGAAGGAAGCCCAAGATGACACATTGAGAATTTTTGGCCGTCAGTGTTTCATTCTAAAACATGGTAATGTTGAAAAATTTGAGTCACGTTCTTCTGACGGTATCTTCTTAGGTTATTCACTGCATGGACATTCATATCGTGTTTTTAATGCTGATACTAACACTGTCATCTAGTTGTTGGTGTCTTTTTTGGTCACACGCATGGCCTAGGAGATCTGCTTGACTCCAATGCACGTCCTACAATCTTAGAAAAAGGTTCTGAGCGTGCCAATCAGTTTAACCCTACAACTGATAAGGAATCAGAGAGAATAACGTTAGTAGCAACGCTTATTGGCTATTGAGCCGATGACTGTGGTGAGAATAAAATAAGCAGGAGTAAACACGTCGATCATCCATAGGGCCGATGACCACGCCCATGCTATCGGGCTGACCACGCTATCGACCGATAGGGTAAAGTCCTCATACATGAAGGACAATGAGTGTTTCGCAGACGCGAGTGAAACATATCATGGAAATAAAGATAACCTATCGGCTTGTACTGCTATAGAAACTAAATGTATCATACCAAACAACGTATCCATACCATCAAATTACCGTAACTGTAATAGCATGAGACATCAGACTTAACCAATAAAGCCTCAAACTATAACACCTAATTCACATCAATCTAAGAGATTAAAGTGATGTAGCCTTAGATATAGCAAAATATACCAAGATAAACCCGGCGATCACACTGACCAGACCAATACCTCAAGAGATCGATACGACACAACCTCAAAGAACATGGACCTAGTCGATGTGACCGTCGGGGTGGTGGGACTCACCTCTTCATCGGAGATTAGAACGATGCAGCCCGGTTCCAAGAGCCAAGTCCCGCTAGGATTAACCTTGGGAACCTAATGGTGGCGATGCACTGAAAGAGTAGTTTGTTGTGGTTGATTGTGTGTGTATTCTAAACATAGATAATTAGATACATATTTATAGTCCAGAGACTTGCCATCCAAGTAATCTACGTTGTAACCGATTTTGGATCATCTTTATCTTCTCTCACCTTCATCGGCTCCTTCATATCTGGTCATATTGTAACAATATGGACGAGCTTCTTTGACCACCTTTGATTGGACTCTTTTGACTTCTGTTGACCGCGCGACATCTTTAGTGGGCCTAGGCTTTGGCGTCAACACTAGTCATGCGATGTGACTTTTGATGAATCATCTCCTTGTGTTAGTCCATATTTTGAGCATGCAAGTAAGCAGGATATGAATGAAATCATTTTTGAATAAAAAAGATACATCAGATCTCATAAAAGATGAAGAAGTACCCCTACTTCCCACTACAACAACCCCTAAAGCACACCCTACTTCTTCTACTTCAACAAGAGGGCCTAAAGCATCGACTTCAGCAAGCATCGAGCACACTCCGGCAAGAGTTGATGGGGAGATTCTCTCTCAACAAGAAGTCACTCTTCACATTCAGTGTCGACATCCTCAAGAGTCAATGATCGGTGAGCTAAATGAAAGGGTAACTCGATCTCATGTTAATTTTATAGATTCTACATTGTTCATTTCTTTTGATCCCCTATATGTTAGTCATGCTTTATCTGATTCATGTTGGATCAATGCCATGCATAAGGAACTTGAAAATTTTGAGAGAAACCAATTCTGGGTTTTTGTAGAACCATCCCCAAGTGTTCACATCATAGAAACAAAATGGATTTTCAAAAACAAACAGAGGGAGGATGGGTCTATTGTGAGAAACAAGGCTAGATTTGTTGGTCAGGGTTATTCTCAGATTTAGGGGATCGATTTTGGGAAAACTTTTGCACCTAGTGCTCATCTTGAGGCCATTAGGATTTTCTTGCTTTTTATTCATCCCATGGATTCAAGATTTACCAAATGGATACCAAAAGTGCTTTTCTTAATGACTTCATAGGTGAAGATGTTTTTGTAAAACAACCCCTAAACTTTGAAAATCTTGGTATCCCCATAAAGTCATTAAACTTCATAAAGCTTTATATAGGCTCAAGCAGGCACATAGGCTTGGTATGACCAACTTAGGTCGTTTTTGCTAGAGCACGGATACAAAATGGGCTCTATTGACAAAACCATGTTTACTCTCAAGCATGACAAAGATTTCCTCCTTTTCAGATATATGTTGATGACATAATTTTTTGTGTCTCTTCTCATGTACTTGTTGTCGAGTTTGTAGATTCTATGAGCAAGGAGTTTGATATGTCAATGATGGGCGAGCTGACCTTTTTCCTTGGTTTGAAAATCAAGCAATGCAAACAAGGTACTTTCGTGCATTAGATGAAGTACGCCAAGGATCTGCTGAAGCACTTTGACATGAGTAATGCGAAGCCACTAGCCACTTCTATGGCTACCTCAGTGGCACTTAACACGGACGAAGATGGTGAAGAAGTTGATCAGAAGGAGTTCCGGAGCATGATCGGCTCCCTCCTCTACTTGATGACCACGAGACCAAACATACATTTCACCGTATGTATATGTGCTCGTTTTTAAGTGTCTGTGAGATCTTCCCATCATCAAGTCGTGAAGCGCATCCTAAGGTATCTCAAGCATACCCTTGAATTTGACATTTGGTATTCTGTATCATCATCTTTATGCCTTAAAGGATTTTCCAATGCAGATTTTGCTGGTTGTAGAATTGATAGAAAAAGTACCTCTGGTACTTGTCATTTTCTGGGTTCCTCTCTTATGTGTTGGTCTTCTCGCAAATAGTCTAGCGTTGCGTAGTCTACTGCTGATGCTGAATATGTAGCTGCTGCTAGCTATTGTTCTCAGATTTTGTGGATAGTTTCTACTTTGCGGTATTTTGGTTTGTATTTTAAGGGTGTTCCACTTCTTTGTGATAACACTAGTGCCATTGGCTTAGCCAAGAACCCAGTACAACATTCTAGAACCAAACATATTGATGCGCGTTATCATTTTTTGAGAGACCACAATGAGAAGGGTGATATTAAGTTGAGATATATTAATACTTAGAACCAGCTTGCTGATATTTTTACCAAGCCTCTTGATGCTTCGCATTTTTCCTTTTTGAGAGGGGAACTTGGTGTTTGTCATCCTTATGGCATTTTGTGAGGGGGAGTTGTGTGCTATTGCATTCACAACCTTTTGTTATATGATTAATTGCTTTTACGTGCACATGCTTGTATATGCATTTGAATTATTGGCTTTCATCATGTGACTTTGCTCTAGTGAATATATTTGATATCTGTCATGAGCATGACTTTTATGGTTTAAAAATTTAAAATGTGGTCACCGTTTATTCTAGTAACTAGTATGTGTAGGCTGAATGTTTTTGCTATATTTTACATGCCTGGTAGCTAAGTCCTTTTCATTTGAATGCAAACATGCAACTTGATCATTTAATTGCTTTTTATGGAAATCATGAACTAAAACTTGATATAAATCATGAAATTGATATCCATGCCTTTTGTGCTAAAATTGAAAAGATCTAGGTGGTTTTACTTTGTCGCACTGCTTTGTTCTAGACTGCTTACTATAACACTTTGGTATGAATTGAGACACTACAATGTATGCCAAGATCAAAGCTTTAAGCTTCTGATGATCTTTGCTTGACCTAGGCTTAGCTTGGTCGGTCAGTATAAGGTTGACAAGCAAATAAATCCTTGCACTAATTCAAAGAGAAAAAGGATTTAAAAAGCATGAAAATATTGGATAACAAGTTTGCTGAAGCTCCATGTTTCTTGGATATGCTTATTTGGGTAAATACATTCTAGCTTTTGTATTACATGCTTTACCATGTCTAGTCTGCTAGTTTGAGTGGTGATGCTTTTATTTGCAAAAATCTGAAAACTGCTTGCTCATGATTTTAATTGGATAGTATTCACTCGAGCTTATCATACAGTACTTTAAGACATTATTCAAGTAAAATGTTTGCTCTGTACTATAATTGATGTTAATCATGTCTTAGAGGCTCGCATATATACTCTACCCTCACACCTATTTTTGCATCATTTTTGTCACCTTGATGCTTGCATTGCCAAAGGGGGAATTTATTTCATGCTTCTTCTAAAGGGGGAGAATCTTATACAAGAGGAAGAATTTTAAAATCAAGTGACATTTGTTTTGGTTTTTTTTGAGTTTTTATGGTCACTTGTGTGCTGAACCTAAAATTCATCTTGATTTTTATGGGAATTGTCAATGCGCTCATCAAGGGGGAGATTGAGAAACCAAGTTGAGAAGTACCTTGGTTTTGTCTAAGTGATGAGTGATTACCAAACTTACTAAGTTTAGTGTTTAGACTGATGCTTGTATCATTGTGTAGGATTGTGATGCTACTCAAGTATCAACGATGAGTGATCAGGGTCAAGCGGGGAGCTTGGTGCTGGACGGTCAAGGAGGCCGGGTGAATCTGAGGATGATCTTAGTCATACATGTGAAGATGAAGCAAGACATGGGTTAAATATTGATCAAGACAATTTGTTAACCAAATCAAGAGAAAAGGATGGCAATTCAAGTGACAAGGCAGCTCGATGGATCAAGAACGGAAAAGACTTGTTGGTGGTCGAGTTTGTGAGATCGGTGACACGTGTCAAGATCTGGAGAGGCTTTGTCAGTTTCGACTCAAAACCATTAGATTAACATCTGAAGGTCGTGATGCAAAGTTGTAGCTCCTATGAAAGCTCCGCATCAGGAAAAAGTGCCTAAAATTGGATTTTATTTTTTAGCCCTATGGACATTGTGTCTGTATCTGAACCATAGGGTATTTTAATATTTTCCTGTTTTATGTGTGGCCTATAAATAGGCTTGAACAACACTAGGGTTTCTCACCCATTCAAAAGTCCATTTTCCATTTTCTAAAAAGTTTGGGTCACTTTTATTTTGTTTCTCCTCTGGTTTGCTTGGCCACTACAATATTCCTCTCACACACTGGCAATTTCTTTCACTGTCGTCGATTTTTCTTCTAGATCTGGTCAACACTCTACCATCGGGGTGGTTTCCCATGTCGTTCGCCAACACTTGGTGGGTCGACAACTCCATTGGAAGCCACTACAATTCTTGGTGTTTTTGCGTGTGTGCGCTGTGATACTTGATCGGCATGCCAGGAAGCGCTTGTGCCTCCTTGTTGTTCTCTTCGCCATGTGGGGATTCATCGATCGCGCAGCCAGGGTCAGTGCACTTGGTTATTCTGCTCAAGATGAACACACGTGGTGCCTATATCCTTCTCTCTACCTGAAGACTTTTCTTGTCTCAATTAGCATGCATGTTTCCTGATTGTTCTGTATTCCTCTACCCGTGAGCACCGTGTTTTTTGTTTTCTCTGCACTAGACTACTGCATTTTCCCGGAGCTTTTCCTGTGCAGCCTTGCTTCTTTGGCACATATTCACCGCATCGTACTACACTGCTTCAACAACTTCTTCAACATCAAGTGGTAACAAATTTATTTGTTTTATTTATGCATTTTATCTGTTGTTCGTTTGATGATATAGTTGTGAATGAGTGATGTTTAGTATAATCCATATGTGAGTGGTGGTGTTTTTGTCTGTCAATTAGTGGCGATTAAATTTCTTTGAAATTTGTGTGATCTGATGTTTGATGATATGTCTATCTAATCTGTGAGTAGTCATTGTATGCCTTTAAGCACTTTGAGAGTGTCTTTTCGACTAGTACTCCGGTTGTTTTAGAAGGCTAGATTATCTTCAAACTGCTTATGATCTCTTAGACTATCGCTTCACATCATATCAGATAGGAGAGTGATAGTACTACTTTCATTTGTGATTTGCGAATCTAGTTGCTTCCACTAAGTTTATTTGGAGGAGCATTGGGTGTTAAGAAAAGGCCATCTATTTGAAAGAATTTATTAAGGCGCTTATTCACCCTCCTATAGTCGCCTGTTTTGGTTGTACAGAGACACACAGTGGTGACGAACTTGAGTAGTCACGCAGAGCGCTTCCCAAAATCCTTATTTGCCCTCTCCTAGTGAAGGATCTCAAGGATGACTAATTTCGAAGACCTGCTCTCCCATTCTCGGTGCACGTCGGCAAACAAAAAGGAGTAGACTATGGCGGCGGTCAACAGAGAGAAGAGGCAACCAAAACCCTAGCTTGGTTCTATTGTATTTCTTATCGTTGTTCACATCTATATGTATTGGCTTGGTAGACAAGTATTTATATGGGAACAACCAAATCTCGCGTCGCAATCGCGACCTCAATCAAGTTGATTTCCATATAACCATATCCCATAAACTTCGCCAAGATCCCAAATAAATAGAACAATAAAAGTGTGTATCCACAAGACAAGGAGTCAAACTTGGAACATGCGGTAGGTCTTGGCAAGCCGACCCCAACTCCTGAGTCCCGACTAGGATCAAGCACTCAAGAACTGCTGACTCCCGACCTCCAAGTCCCTATCTCAAGTCCAGCACTCGGCAATGTCGAGTCCAATTTCGTGTCTGATACTCGACTCCTGACCATGCGGAAATCCCTTAAATGGCTGAGGCCTTTGAGATTTATTTAGGAATTTTTGAAATATTCTGAGAAACCAAGGGTTGGTTTCGGAGTCTGTGATGAGTGATTGACTGTGTTTATCCTCTGGTTCGAAGGGGTACCTCCGAAGGGGTTCGGAGGTTGGACCTCCGAAGGTGTTCGGAGGCTGTTTCACCGAAGGGTTCGGTGGGTTTGGTTGCTGCAGCTGTTGCAGCGGAGTGTGCCTGTCGGAGGGGTCCGACAGTACCCGATGACTGGGTTTGTACCGAAGGTCTTGGTACTTTGGGCGGTACACCAGAGTGTGTACCGAAGGATGTTAACCCAGAGAGGTCTCCAGAGTACTGTATACACTTGTCTGTTTGTCTGTGGTGCGCAGGGGACTTCGGAGGCGACGGACGGTTCGTAGCAGGTGAACCTGGGTCAAGCGGGAGGCTTGATGCCAGTGGAGCGGGGAGCTCCATCACGAAGGCTGCGAAGGGGTCTAGGTCGGACCTTGGGTCGAGGTGCACCAGGAGAAGGTAGTAAGTGCGAAGCGTGGCTCCGGGTGAAGGTACTCTGAGACAAAGTCCTCGGAGGCGAGGCACTTCAAAGGGTACTCCGAATGGAGTGACTTCGGAGTATGGTGGATCAAGTCCTCAACAGAGGCAAGGTGTTCGAGGTGTGCTCCGGAGGGAGACACTCGAAGGTACCCGACGAAGGTCTCAGAAGTCGAGGTGCATCGAAGGCATGGTCCGGGTGAGGCTCGTCGAGGAGTGTGCTCGGGGAGAGACACTGTGATGAAGTGCTCATGGAATGCTTCATGCGGAGGCCTTGGACGAAGGAGGGACTTCGAAGGGTGATACTCCAAAGGTGGGGCTTCGGAGTGAAGCAGGCTTCGGAGCGAGGCTAGCTCTGGAGCAAGGATGACTTGTGGTACTTCGGCCATGCATGGCTTCAGTACACGGACTATCGGAGTTCGAGCTGGGAGAAGCTGCGAAGTCGTGGTGGTCCACTCCGGAGGTGTTGGTGCGAAGGCCCAAGGGCTTGACGGCTTCGGCTCAAAACCGTCACTATATCGGAGGCTATCTTCGGTGAGCCGAAGGCCGTCAGGCTCAAGGCTTCTCACCGAAGCTACCGCACCCCTCGCGTGCGAAGGGGGGCGTCAGAAAAGTCAAAGACTGCAAAGGCTAACATTGTCTGCTCTGCAAAAAGCTGACGATGTCCCCTTTGCAAAGCTGACAGAGAAGCCTCCAGAATAAAGTTGACTACCTTTTGTACCCCTCTGTTCTGTAGAGACAAAACCAATGTAAACCCTAGGGGTAAAGTAGTCATTTCACTTGGGTGAATAGTGGCTATAAATATGGGGGCTGGGTAGGTAACATTTAACACTTTGAGCATTTACTGTTGAGCTCCTGTACTAGCCACCACTCTCTGTTTTCATCCAGTGAGTTCATTTTTAGTGTTCCTTGTTCAAGTAGCGAAGCCCTGCTTCTGTGTTAAGTTTCTGCTTGAGCTTGTTTTGCATACCTTGCTAGTAGTAGTGCACCGAAGCCTGTCTAGGCGAAGTGTGCTTTTCAGTGTGCGTTCGCTCTGTGTAACAGGAGGCTAGACCTCGCTGCTTACTAGCGAAGCCCTGATCGAAGCCCGTGTTTTTATCGTGTCGAAGCCCCTAGCAGAGTCTGTTAGTGTGCGTTTAGACCTTCGGTGTACGAAGCCCAGCACCAGTTGCTGTCGCTAAGTACTTGGTCGAAGTCCACAGAGGACAGTCCACTCGTGCGAAGGGTGAAGTGCGAAGCCTGCTCGAAGCACCTTGTGTGCGGAGCCTGCACTGACTTAGCAGAGTAGATTTTTCGGGGTTGCGTGTTGAGCGAAGTCTTCTAGGCTTCGGACTTTTACTCCTTGCGAAGCCCGTGTTCGGAGCTGTCAAATACCTCCGAACCAGAACTTCGAAGGTTGTGTTCGAAGCCTGTTCCGCAGTAGACTGAATTAACTCCGAAGGCTATTTTTAGCCTGAAATTTTAAAAGCTCCCATTCACCCCCCCTATAGTCGCCGTTTCTGGTCCAACAATTGGTATCAAAGCGGGTTAAGATCACCAGTTGACCTCAACCGGTTTTGTGATCTCTTGGCGACATGGACAGAGCTAGTAAAATTCCTCTGTTCGATGGGACTGACTTTGCATACTGGAAGGTGCGCATGGAGGCTTATTTGCTAAGCCAAGGAAATGCAATTTGGGAGATTGTGGACTCACAATACTCCATCCCTGATACTCACACCTCTCAAATAGAGAAGGATCAGTATAATGCCAACTCCAAGGCAAGAAATATACTGTTCATTGGTTTGAGTAGAAGTGAGTTTGATAGGGCGCAGCACCTTAGGACTGCTAGGGAAATTTGGACAACACTCACTGTTGGAACAATTGCGTTAGTTCCAGCAGGTTTTCCTGTGATGGTGTATGATGTGAAGAATGAACCTCGATGGGTTCTCTCAGAGGGAGAAGGAGTTTATACTGGTTCGGGCCTCCCCTAGGGGATAATAGCCCTACGTCCAGTTTGAGGTGGATTTGGCATGGTATGCCTTAGTGTGGAGAAGAGAACTACAGGGTCTCATGGCCCCCTGGAGCGTGTCCCCCGCTACAAGGGCTTGGCCCTGCTTTTATAGGCACGCAGGCCTTAAGGAAAAGACCCCGATACCCTCTACAGACTCCCAGACTTATAGGGGTAGACAGGGAAAGGGAGCTAACTACTGTACACGGGTACCAAACAGCTTTTACAGCTTTACAGACGTGTCAGGCTGCGCCAGACTTTGACCAGCTACACGACATACCAGGGGCGGAGGGGCCCCCGGTATGGACTGTACTTAGATATTCTTGAGCCTCGAACAAGGGTCGGAGCTCTGTGGCAGAGGCTGCGGAGGGGGCTTCGAAGTGCACCCGAAGGGGGGGGCTTCGAAGCGCTGCTCCGGAGGGCGGCCTCCGAACTTGGCTTCGGAGGGTGGCCTCCGGTCTTGGCTTCGGAGGGTGGTCTCCGGACTTGACTCCGGAGGGTGGCCTCCGAACTGGACTCCGGAGGGGGGCCTCCGGTCTTGGTCCCGGAGGGTGGCCTCCGGTCTTAGTTCCCGGAGGGTGGCCTCCGGACTTGACTCCGGTCTTAGTTCCCGGAGGGTGGCCTCCGGACTTGGCTCCGGAGGGTGGCCTCCGGTCTTAGTTCCCGGAGGGTGGCCTCCGGCGCCCTGTGCACGGGCCTGAATTTGGGGCTCCGGGCCGGACCTCCTGGCCTAAGGGCCCCGAAGCTACGGGCCCCTAAAGGCACCTTGGGACCTGGAAACAACACTTAGAGAAAAACAGGCTCCGACAGTACCTGGCTCCGGGCCGAAGGCTGTCGGAGGCTGACGTCATTTGGCCCCTGTTTAAGGGAAATATATTCCCCCAACACTCACTATTTTTCATGAGGGCTCTACACAGATTAAGGCCAGGCGCCAAAGCACATACAATTAACAGTATCAGCTGTTTGTGCAGGCACCTGGTGAATCTATAGATGCCATGTTTTCTCGCTTTGATGCGATAGTGAGTAACATGCGCTCCAACGGGACGCTTGCTTACAATGATCATGATAGGGCTATCAAGCTTCTCTATGCTCTTGATCGTAGCATATGGAAAGTAAAGATATCCAGCATTGAGGAGTCTGCAGGTTATGACACATTGACCTGTGATGAGCTCTTCAGCAAGATGAAGTCCACAGAGATTGCCAAGGCATCTCTTGCTGTGCATAGAAACTCTTTGCCACAACCATTGGCATTGGTTTCTAGCACTAGCCGTGGCACCACTGCAGAACCAAGCACATCTGGCACTTGTGTTCTTGCAGATGGTTTTGCTTTGTCCTCCCTGGTCTCCGTCACAAAGGAGCAGGTGGACACTCTAAATGATGATGAGCTTGCTCTCATTGCCAGAAGGTTCACCCGTTTTCACCATGAGAGACGGGATCAGAGGAGAAGTGGTTTTAGTGGTTGCTTTTAGTGTGGCGACACTTCTCACATCAAGGCTAATTGCCCTAAGCTCAAGAAGAGAGATGAGAGTGAGCGTCCTAAATACCAGAAAAAGGAGAGGAAGCCTTTTGTGAAGGGCAAGCGCGGCAAGGTGGCTAAGAGAGTAGCCAAAGCCGCTTCTAGAGCTTTTGTTGCTGCTCTCAGCGACATCGACACTTCCTCAACTGAGGAGTCGAGCTCTGAGGAGGAGGAGTCCCCAAGGAAGGAGGACAAGAAGGACAATGTTGGGGGAATATATTTCCCTTAAACAGGGGCCAAATGACGTCAGCCTCCGACAGCCTTCGGCCCAGAACCAGGTACTGTCGGAGCCTGTTTTCTCTAAGTGTTGTTTCCAGGTCCCAAGGTGCCTTTCGGGGCCCGTAGCCTCGGAGCCCCTAGACCAGGAGGACCGACCCGGAGCCCCCAATTCAGGCCCGGGCGCAGGCCGCCGGAGGCCACCCTCCGGGCGCCGGAGGCCGGAGGTCGCCCTCCGGAGCCAAGTCCGGAGGCCATCCTCCGAAGTCCAGTCCAGAGGCCGCCCTCCGGGAGCCCAGTTCGGAGGTCGCCCCCCGGAGCCAAGTCCGGAGGCCACCCTCCGAGAGCCAAGCCCGGAGGCCGCCCTCCGGGAGCCCAGTTCGGAGGTCGCCCTCTGGAGCCAAGTCCGGAGGCCACCCTCCGGGAGCCAAGCACGGAGGCCACCCTCCGGAGTCCTGTTCGGAGGCCATCCTCCGAGAGCCAAGCCCGGAGGCCGCCCTCCGGGAGCCCAGTTCGGAGGTCGCCCTCCGGAGCCAAGTCCGGAGGCCACCCTCCGAGAGCCAAGCCCGGAGGCCGCCCTCCGGGAGCCCAGTTCAGAGGTCGCCCTCCGGAGCCAAGTCCGGAGGCCACCCTCCGAGAGCCAAGCCCGGAGGCCGCCCTCCGGGAGCCCAGTTCGGAGGTCGCCCTCCGGAGCCAAGTCCGGAGGCCACCCTCCGAGAGCCAAGCCCGGAGGCCACCCTCCGGAGCCAAGTCCGGGGGCCGCCCTCCGGAGTCAAGTCCATACCGGGGCCCCCCGCCCCTGGTATGTCGTTTAGCTGGTCAAAGCCTGGCGCAGCCTGACACGCCAGTAAGGCTGTAAAGTTGTCTGGCACCTTTTGTATTGTAGCTAGCTCCTTTTCCCCTCTCTGCCCCTATGAGCCTGAGCCTCATAGGGGGCATCCCAGTCTTTTTCTTTGGCCTGCGTGCCTATATAAGCAGGGCCAAGCCCTTGTAGCGGGGGACAACCCCAGGGGGCCATGAGACCCTGTAGTTCTCTTCTCCACACTAAGGCAAACCATGCCCAATCCACCATAAACTGGACGTAGGGCTATTATCCCCTAGGGGAGGCCCGAACCAGTATAAACCCCTTCTCCCTCTGAGGGAACCCATCGAGGTTCATTATCCACATCATACTCCACCACAGAAAAACCTGCTGGAACTAACGCAATTGTTCCAACAGTTGGCGCCGTCCGTGGGGAACTTAGTCCTAGAAGCTAAGTTCTCTACCACTGCCTGCAACCCGAAGTGCGCCCGAGGGGGGAGCATCGAGGCTTTCTCGCTTCGCGCACCCTCCGGCAAGGGGCTTCAAGGGCAGATCGAAGGCCACCTTCGCCTTCCTCCATCCTTCGCGTACCGGAGCCCACTCTCCGGCAAGGGGCTCCGCTCCACGTTTCAAAGGTCATCGGAGCCCGAGGGCTACAAGGTAAGTACCGCCCGAAGCCTTACTCCGATGCACCAATCTGCAGTTACATTAACATAAGCCCGAAGCCATGCCTCGCCTTGTTCAAAAACCGAAGCCACGCTTCGCCTTGTTCAAAAACCGAAGCCACGCTTCGCCTTGTTCAAAAACCAAAGCCATGCTTCGCTTTATTTAAAAAACCGAAGCCACGCTTCGCCTTGTTCAAAAATCGAAGCCACGCTTCGCCTTGTTCAAAAACCGAAGCCATGCTTCGCTTTATTTAAAAACCGAAGCCACGCTTCACCTTGTTCAAAAACCGAAGCCATGCTTCGCTTTACTTAAAAACCGAAGCCATGCTTCGCTTTACTTAAAAACCGAAGCCATGCTTCGCTTTACTTAAAAACCGAAGCCATGCTTCGCTTTACTTAAAAACCGAAGCCATGCTTCGCCTTATTTAAATCCGAAGCCACGCTTCGCCTTATTTAAAACCGAAGCCTTGCTTCGCTTTATAAAACCCGGAGTACCCCTCCGAAGGCTACACAGTGCCCCCGGGCCCGTAGCAGTGGGCTAAAAGGACTCCGGGCCACTGGCCCGACGCGTCCAGGGATTCCGGGCTCCGCGCCCGAAGCATCCCAGGGATTCCGGGTTCCGCACCCGAAGCATCCCAGGGTCGAAGGTGACCCAGAGTCGAAGGTGGCTCAGAGTCGAAGGTGGCTCACACTATCACAGGTTCGGTGAATCCACACCAAATATCCTTCTCATTACAGGACCAAGTTCTGAAGCCTTGCTTCATTATCTAAACACGCTCCGAAGCCTGGCTTCGCGTGCTCATATACTATACGCCTAAGCGTCTCGAAGTCATACTTCGCCATAATCTAAGTGCGTTTCAGAGCCCCGCTCACGCACAGCATCCAAATCCCGGCATGCCGAAGCATGCTTCGCTCAAATTGGGTATGCGGAAGCCTTGCTTCGCACCAAATTGATGCGTTCGGAGCCCGTAAGAGACCTTCGTTCGGCACAAAACCAAATATCCGAAGCCGCCAAAAAGGCGCACCCCCTCGCATGTTTATTTTTTGCCCGCACCAGCAACGGTTAAACCCCTAACTGCCACGAGCAAAAGGGGGGAAGAATGTATGCGAGGTGTGCGAGTGTAATGAACAGTACGAGCGTAGCAAGCTAAAACGTTCGAAGCCAAACAACACGAAGCATACAGACAAAGTGTGCGAAGATAACAAGCTCAATTCATTGTATGTTGAGAAGTGTGTTACAAACATACTTCGGAAACAAAACTACGTATAATCTGTATCTAAGCCTAAGAAGAACCGTGTGCGAGCCCCCGACCCTCGCTTGCCCCTTCTTCGGCCAGGGCCACCTCGGCTGGACGTTGCCTCGTCGAAGCCCGCTCTCCCTCGACCGGCCCGTCCAGGCTCCGAAGCCCACAGGCTTCGACTTCCGCTTTGCAGGTTGCTCCAAGTTCGCGAAGCAGGCGGGGCCGTGTCGAAGGCAGAAAAGTCTAGGGCTTCGTCGCTCGCTAACACCGTTCGCAAAGGCAAAGGTAAGGGGTTCTGAAGGGGCTCCGCCTTCACAGCGGCTAGCAAGTCCTGAGCTATTTCGGAGATGGCTTCGCCCCTAGGCCCCCTCGGAAGCTTAAACCGAGGAGGGCCTTCGGACCTAGCTACTTCAAGAATCGCCCACAGTTGTCGAAGCCCTTCAGAGTCCTCGAGGACTTCGAAGTCTATGCTCGAAGGCTGAGCCTGGGCAGGTATAAAAAACCCCCACATTCATATTAATAAACTGATAAGTTTTTACAAAGCCTACAGCTAGGTATTACAAGAAAGCCTAAGGAGATCTACACCTTCGGAGGCGGAGTCGTCGAGGTCGAAGGCTTGTCCGAGTCGACGGGCCCCTTGAACCGGCGTTGTCGAAGGGCCTTCATGAGGTCAAGGACTGCCTCGAAGCCTTGCTCCTTCCAAGGTTCCTGCAACCGCCGCCAGGCCCCTCGGACTTCGCCCGGAGGCGTCACCAAGTGCGGACCCCCGAAGGCCACTGGGGTCACGGAGGTCGCAGCCCGAAGGTGGTCACACCCCGCGGCATGGAGCAGATGCAACACCCCCTGGCCCGCGACGCGACCGGCCATAAGAGCGAAGCCCTTCAACGCTTCGTCCGCTACCGAAGCTGCAGTCTTCAAGAAATCAGCGCGGTCCCCAATCGGGTCCTGATCGCCAAAGTCCGGAGTCCGGCACTCGGTCCCTATCTTCTCAAGGACCTCGGTCAGGCTCTGAGTGGCCTCACCGAGGTTAGCCACAACGAAGCTCTCAAGATCCCGAGCCCGCTGGCGGAGCTCCTCGTTCTCCTTCGCCTGACGAGCCTCGGCATCCTTCGAAGCTTGGAGTTCCGCGCGGAGCCGAGCCGTCTCCGAGGCCAAGGCTTCCTTCGCCTCAGCAGCCGAAGCCTCGGCCCGCCTCCGCTTCTCGGCTTCCTCCAAGACCTCGCGGCGAAGGGCCTCGTTCTCTTCTGCAAGGCGCTCCATCCGCCGGTCGGCAGCAGTCGAAGCTGCCGCGTTCAGTGCGAGGGCCTGCAGGAATTCAAGAAACCTTAAGTATGAACCAAGGGACAAAGTACAGCTCGAAGCGGCAAGGGGCTCCGCTCACCCGCATAAGGACTTCGTTTGAGCTAACGAAGAGCTCCGTGGGATCTCGGTGGCTAAGCTGGGCCACCAAGTCCCCCTCCTCCGCAGAAGCGCAGGCCTCGCGAAAGCCGAGGATCGCCGCCGCCGTCACGCCCCCCCTCGGCTTGAAGGGGTGAATCACCGCCACGGTGGTCTCCGCGGACTCCGGCAAGGCGGGGCTCAGGCTCACCACGTCGACATCTTCTTCGCCTCGAGGGTCCGCACGGTCTCCGCCGCCCTCGCCGTTAGACGAAGTGCTCTCGGACTCTGACCCACTGCCGCTGCCGCTGCCGCTGCTGCTGCTGCTCGAAGCCTCCGAGGGCTTCGCTTCGGCGGGCTTCGACCCACCTTCGCCTGCCGGCTTCGCCACAGTGGGCCTCGCATCATCTTGATCCTCTGCGAAAAGCCAAGTCAAAACCTGCATATTGAAGAGAAGCATGCGAAAAGGAAAAGGGTTTACCATCATCAGAGATCTCCTGGAAGGAACCAGGGGCTAAGTGTGTCCTCCAGCTCCCTCGCTGCGAAGCTGGCGCATCCGCCTTCGCGCCCGAAGTTGGTTCCGCCGGGGCATCCGTGGCCTCCGTGGCAGCAGGAGTGCGCGCATCGGCCTCCTCCTCCGAAGCCCTCGCCGCCAGGGGCTTCGCGGCCTTCTTGGGGGTCGGAGTAGCTGCGGGCTTCGCCGCAGCCTCCCCCGAGGCGTCCGCTTCGTCCTCGTCCCCCCTCTTCCTCTTGGCTCCGGCCGACGAGGCAGCCAGGTGGGCGAAGTCCGGCAGAGCGGGGAGCCCTCCGAGGCCAAGCGCGGTCCACACTCTGTTCCAGCGCTCCCAGGACCCCACCAGGGCGAGGCGCTGGTTCTGCTCCTCGGGAGTCGGAGTCCCGACGACTCGGTCCGCCGCCGCGATGGCCTCCTCCGGGGTCCTCATGTCGAGGTCGGCTACACGAAAAGGTTGAAGTTAGGAGCAAAGTATTCTAAGTATTAAAAGCAAGAAGAGCGCGAAGACTTACAGAAGCGGTCGAAGGCCAGCTCGCTGAGTTCACCTCGATCCGAAGCCTGGAAGAGACCCTCCGGCCAAGAGCGCGCGAGGGGGCTTAGCCGAAGGGTGAGGAACTCCTCCGCGAGGTCCCTCATGCTCATCTTCGCCGCCACCCTTCGGAGCAGCGAGATCCTCGATTGAAGGAGGCCTTCGCTGGTCTTCACCGCCCCTTCGCGCCGGTACAAGATGTGGGCGTTGGTACTCCGAAGGGGAGAGTTCGCGCCGACGGAGGCGTAGAACCATTCTTGGTCCCATCTCGAATGCCACTTGTTGTTTACAGCCCTCGCAGGGAAGGCGTCCTGGAACTCCTTCCGGAGCTGGAAGTTGGCGCTGCCGAAGGCCAGCGCCCTCTTGACGCGGTCCGTCCCCTCCCTGGGCTTCGGCTGGCAGTTGGCATCATGAAGAGCAACGAAGACGTCCGCGCGGCCCTCGCAGCCTTCGGCCCTCATGGCCCACTCAAAAACAGCTAGCCTCACCACTGCGTTGGGCGAAAGCTGAGGGAGCTCGAGGTTGTAGGCCTTGAGGACTTCGCTCAGCATCCCCACCGCAGGCAGTCCGAGGCCGGCCTCGAAGAAGGCTTCAAACACCACCACTTCGTCGGCCCGAGGCTTCGGTACGGCCTCCGACTTCTCTGGAACCCTTAATTGGATTTTCGCCGCAATCTTCCCCTCGCAGGCTCTCCGGACCGACTCCTCCGTAGAAATCGAAGCCCTCATCTCCAGGGTCTGCTCGAACCTGTCGGAGGGCGTCCGAAGGTCCCTCGGCCCCAGTCGCCTAGCTGCGGGCTTCGCTGCCGCGGCTGCTGCGGCCGCCGCCTGCACTTGGGCGGAGCCTGAGCTCGAGCCCAAAACCAGGGGCTTCGTCGCTGCCTTCTTCGGCATTCTGATCGGACTTCGGATCGAAGGGCTAAAGGATGGCGAAGGGCTAGAAGCTAGCAAAGGTCGCTCTGCGAGGCTAGGAGGAAGAGGAGAGCGAAGGTGGTAAGGCGGTAAGAAAGAAGTGAATGAAAGTGTGCTGGAGCCGCACGCGGTAAGTCTCTATTTATAGGCGCGGTAAGAATCCCAACCGTCATGGGCCGAGCCCACCGTCAGATGGGCCTCCGGCGAAAGCAAATCAAGCCCAAGCAAGGTAACGGTAACTTTTCTGACCGTTGCGGAGCCGTTCGGGCTCCCCGAGGCCGCTCTGGCACGAGCATTTATTACCCCCAGGAATCGAGGTCTTCTTCGGTCCTGGCTCCGGATGTACGTTTCCTCCGAAGTGTTTTCAGGTCATTTGTCCTAAGGGCGCGTGCACCCCTTCGTTCCGAAGGCCTACACACGAGGGGCTACTGTTGGGGGAATATATTTCCCTTAAACAGGGGCCAAATGACGTCAGCCTCCGACAGCCTTCGGCCCAGAACCAGGTACTGTCGGAGCCTGTTTTCTCTAAGTGTTGTTTCCAGGTCCCAAGGTGCCTTTCGGGGCCCGTAGCCTCGGAGCCCCTAGACCAGGAGGACCGGCCCGGAGCCCCCAATTCAGGCCCGGGCGCAGGCCGCCGGAGGCCACCCTCCAGGCGCCGGAGGCCGGAGGTCGCCCTCCGGAGCCAAGTCCGGAGGCCATCCTCCGAAGTCCAGTCCGGAGGCCGCCCTCCGGGAGCCCAGTTCGGAGGTCGCCCCCCGGAGCCAAGTCCGGAGGCCACCCTCCGAGAGCCAAGCCCGGAGGCCGCCCTCCGGGAGCCCAGTTCGGAGGTCGCCCTCCGGAGCCAAGTCCGGAGGCCACCCTCCGGGAGCCAAGCACGGAGGCCACCCTCCGGAGTCCTGTTCGGAGGCCATCCTCCGAGAGCCAAGCCCGGAGGCCGCCCTCCGGGAGCCCAGTTCGGAGGTCGCCCTCCGGAGCCAAGTCCGGAGGCCACCCTCCGAGAGCCAAGCCCGGAGGCCGCCCTCCGGGAGCCCAGTTCGGAGGTCGCCCTCCGGAGCCAAGTCCGGAGGCCACCCTCCGAGAGCCAAGCCCGGAGGCCGCCCTCCGGGAGCCCAGTTCGGAGGTCGCCCTCCGGAGCCAAGTCCGGAGGCCACCCTCCGAGAGCCAAGCCTGGAGGCCACCCTCCGGAGCCAAGTCCGGGGGCCGCCCTCCGGAGTCAAGTCCATACCAGGGGCCCCCCGCCCCTGGTATGTCGTTTAGCTGGTCAAAGCCTGGCGCAGCCTGACACGCCAGTAAGGCTGTAAAGTTGTCTGGCACCTTTTGTATTGTAGCTAGCTCCTTTTCCCCTCTCTGCCCCTATGAGCCTGAGCCTCATAGGGGGCATCCTAGTCTTTTCCTTTGGCCTGCGTGCCTATATAAGCAGGGCCAAGCCCTTGTAGCGGGGGACAACCCCAGGGGGCCATGAGACCCTGTAGTTCTCTTCTCCACACTAAGGCAAACCATGCCCAATCCACCATAAACTGGACGTAGGGCTATTATCCCCTAGGGGAGGCCCGAACCAGTATAAACCCCTTCTCCCTCTGAGGGAACCCATCGAGGTTCATTATCCACATCATACTCCACCACAGAAAAACCTGCTGGAACTAACGCAATTGTTCCAACAGACAAGAAGGGACGAGACTTTACCGGCCTTTGCTTCATGGCCGACGGCGATCACAGCGGCGATGAGCTTGACTCATCTGAGGTACCACTATCTTTTGACCAGCTTTTAATTAAATTAGATGAACTGAATGAAGTAGTTCTTGGTCAGGATAGATTACTTGTGCAAGCCGCTAGATTAAGAAAAGACCTTAGACTTAGGCTAGAATCTGTTTCTACTGAGTATGCCATGCTTAAGTCTAAAGTTAATGATGCTGAATGTGAATCTTGTACTGTAGTCATGGGTGAGCTTGCTCAGTTGCGTTCTGTACATGCTCAAACTCTATCTGAGCTTGAGACTGCACAGAAGCAGCTTTTGGTGGTGGATTCTAGACCTCACGATAATATTGAATGCATGAACTATTCTTTATTGCGCGAGAGCATTAATTTACGTGATAAACATGTTCATGATTTAGAGGCTAGATTGGAGAGGGCCGGTAGTTCTAAGGATGTGCAACCTGTTTGTGACACTTGCATAACCCTTAAGGACTAGCTAGGCACTGTTAGAGAGCGAGTTGAGAACCTCATGTCTGAAAATGAATACCTTCTTTCTGTGGTTAACAAATGCACTGAGGGAAAGGGTAGAATGGATTTGCTCTTGGCCAAGACCAAGATGTGTGCTGACAGAGCAGGGGTAGCTCTAGGTTTGGGTTTTGAGAGGATTTCTTCAGACAGAAAGAACAAAACTATTTTCACCTCACCCACTACCTTAGAGAAAGAGAGAGCTCAGTTAGACACTCCATCAGCCAAGAAACCTACCCGAGCTCAAAAGAAAACCACTCCTCATGCCAAGAAAATACCTCCAAAGAAAACCACTCAGCAGAAGCCCAAGGAGCCTGTGAGAGTTGCTCCTGTGACCCATGAGAGTGCCCCTAGGAGAATTTTTCATTGTTCCTACTGTCAGCGGGTGGGTCATTTGGTTGGGTTCTATTTTCGTCGCATCAAGGATGAGCGACGCTCTCAGGCGATGAGTTACCAGGACATGCATTACCCATCTTTAGGTATGCATGAGTCTGAGTTTTACTATCGTCCTGTCTTTGAGGCTCCTCGTGCTTCTCGGAGAGGTTTTGCTCCTCGAGGTGTTCACCATGTTCCATATGGTGGTAGACCCCGGGCGAGTAGCTTTGTGCCTCGTCAGAGTAGGAGACCTCGTCATGTTGTTCGATCACAGCATGTAGGTAGACCTCGCACTTTGCATCATTCCGATTATCATGTGCGTAGACAGTCTACTTTTTCTGTGCCTACTACTCGTGTCACTCAGTGCTGGATGCCTCGTCATATTTTCACTCACCCCAGCACTGAGCGATCGAGATTCTCTTATCATGTGTAGGCGACAGATCGAGGCTTGGAGGGCACGTGGATCATGGACTCCGGTTGTTCGCGCCATATGACCGGAGATGCAGCATGGTTCTCCAGCCTCACCACAACCAAGCAAAGGGAACATATCACCTTCGGAAACAATCGAAGGAGTAGAGTGAAAGGTAAAGGTGTGGTAAGAATTAACTCGAATTTCACTCTCAAAGATGTTGCTCTGGTTGAGAACCTGGGATACAATTTGCTTTCTGTATCTCAGTTGCTTGATGAGGGCTTCGAAGTGCGATTCCATCGCGATACTTCGCAAGTACTCAATTCTGATGGCGTTGTGGTCTGTAAGATCTTTAGAGTTGGGAGAGTTTTTGGAGCTGATTTTTCAGAGTTATTTGGTTCTTCTCATTGTCTTGTTGCACATTCTACTTCTGAGCTTTGGAAGTGGCATAGGAGACTAGGCATATGAGCTTTGAGTTGCTTGCTCGTCTGAGTGCCCTAGGTCTGATCCGAGGATTGCCCAAGCTCAAGTTTGAGAAGAATTTAGTTTGCGCTCCTTGTCGACATGGAAAAATGATCGCCGCTTCACATTCGCCAGTCACCACTGTGATGACTGAACAACCCGGAGAACTTCTCCACATGGACACAGTAGGTCCTTCTCAGGTTAGTTCGTTAGGCGGCAAGTGGTATGTGATTGTTATTGTCGATGATTTCTCTCGCTACTCTTGGGTCTTCTTTCTTGCCAGCAAGGATGAAGTGTTTTCACACTTTCTGAGAAACCAAGGGTTGGTTTCGGAGTCTGTGATGAGTGATTGACAGAGTATTACCCTTTGGTTCGAAGGGGTACCTCCGAAGGGGTTCGGAGGTTGGATCTCCGAAGGTGTTCAGAGGTTGGTTTGGTTGCTGCAGCTGTTGCAGCGGAGTGTGCCTGTCGGAGGGGTCCGACAGTACACGATGATTGGCTGTACCGAAGGTCTCGGTACTTTGGTTGGTACACTGGAGTGTGTGCCGAAGGTTGCTAACCCGGAGAGGTCTCCGGAGTACTGGATACACTTGTCTGTTTGTCTGTGGTGCGCAGGGGACTTTGGAGGCGACGGACGGTTCGTAGCAGGTGAACCTGGGTCAAGCGGGAGGCTTGATGCTAGTGGAGCGGGGAGCTCCATCACAAAGGCTGCGAAGGGGTCGAGGTCGGACCTCGGGTCGAGGTGCACTAGGAGAAGGCAGTAAGTGCGGAGCGTTGCTCCGGGTGAAGGTACTCCGGGACAAAGTCCTCGGAGGCGAGGCACTTCGAAGGATACTCCGGATGGGGTGACTTCGGAGTATGGTGGAACAAGTCCTCAGCAGAGGCAAGGTGTTTGAGGTGTGCTCCGGAGGGAGACACTCGAAGGTACCTGATGAAGGTCTCAGAAGTCGAGGTGCATCGAAGGCATGGTCCGGGTGAGGCTCGTCGAGGAGTGTGCTCGGGGAGAGACACTGCGACGAAGGGCTCATGGAATGCTTCATGCGGAGGCCTTGGACGAAGGAGGGACTTCGAAGGGTGGTATTCCGAAGGTGGGGCTTCGGAGTGAAGCAGGCTTCGGAGCGAGGCTAGCTCCGGAGCAAGGATGACTTGTGGTACTTCGGCCATGCATGGCTTCGGTACACGGACTGTCGGAGTTCGAGCTGGGAGAAGCTGCGAAGCCGTGGTGGTGTCCACTCTGGAGGTGTTGGTGCGAAGGCCCAAGGGCTTTGACGGCTTCGGTTCAAAACCGTCACTGTATCGGAGGCTATCTTCGGTGAGGCGAAGGCCGTCAGGCTCAAGGCTTCTCACCGAAGCTACCGCACCCCTCGCGTGCGAAGGGGGGCTTCAGAAAAGTCAAAGACTGCAAAGGCTGACATTGTCTGCTCTGCAAAAAGCTGACGTTGTCCCCTCTGCAAAGATGACAGAGAAGCCTCCAGAATAAAGTTGACTACCTTTTGTACCCCTCTGTTCTGTAGAGACAAAACCAATGTAAACCCTAGGGGTAAAGTAGTCATTTCACTTGGGTGAATAGTGGCTATAAATATGGGGGCTGGGTAGGTAACATTTAACACTTTGAGCATTTACTGTTGAGCTCCTGTACTAGCCACCACTCTTTGTATTCATCCAGTGAGTTCTTTTATTGTGTTCCTTGTTCAAGCAGTGAAGCCCTGCTTCTGTGTTGAGTTTCTTCTTGAGCTTGTTTGCATACCTCGCTAGTTGTAGTGCACCGAAGCCTGTCTAGGCGAAGTGTGCTTTTCAGTGTGCGTTCGCTCTGTGTAACAGGAGGCTAGACCTCGCTGCTTACTAGCGAAGCCCTGATCGAAGCCCGTGTTTTTATCGTGTCGAAGCCCCTAGCAGAGTCTGTTAGTGTGCGTTTAGACCTTCGGTGTACGAAGCCCAGCACCAGTTGCTGTCGCTAAGTACTTGGTCGAAGTCCACAGAGGACAGTCCACTCGTGCGAAGGGTGAAGTGCGAAGCCTGCTCGAAGCACCTTGTGTGCGGAGCCTGCACTGACTTAGCAGAGTAGATTTTTCGGGGTTGCGTGTTGAGCGAAGTCTTCTAGGCTTCGGACTTTTACTCCTTGCGAAGCCCGTGTTCGGAGCTGTCAAATACCTCCGAACCAGAACTTCGATGGTTGTGTTCGAAGCCTGTTCCGCAGTAGACTGAATTAACTCCGAAGGCTATTTTTAGCCTGAAATTTTAAAATCTCCCATTCACCCCCCTCTGGTCGCCGTTTCCGGTCCAACATATTCATATTGGTCTATGCCAAAATTCCAGTAGGAACCATGGGAAGAAGTGGGCGTCTATGGCGCATTGGGTGTGGTTGCTAGTGCATGGTGAAGAAGAGTGTCAGTGAGGCCACGACTAGTGAGTTCTAGGGGAGCCAAGCCATATAGCACATGAAAGGGGAAGAAGATGAACATTGTAGGGGTAATTCAGGCATTTACGAAATACAGTGATCTTCATGTGGGTCCAAATGGCACGAAGGAATGTATCTACGAATAATAATGGCATGTAGGCTAATAGGAAAATATTAATGGTATTTCTGATGAATCGGCAAATAACGGTGGTACAAAAGCAATTAAGCCAACATTAAATCAGTGTATGCTAGGGATGACACAACGTCCTTCATAGCCCCCACGTCACCGTCTTTGGTGGTAGCTCGGGCGGAACCATTGAGTTCTAGCCACCCTAGATGCCCCCGCTAATCCCTCCCCTCTCCCCTTCACTGTCGCTGGAGCAGCCCGTCAGGTTTCTGCGCTGCTGTGGTGAATGCGACGATAGGGAAATTTTCCTTTCCTCTTCCCCTCTCAGCACTCAGATTTGGTTTTCCCCACTACTCCTCCCTTTTGATTCTTCTTGGCTCAGATTCAGGGTGGCTGAGCGGCATGCAGTGGCTCGCTGGTGCGCGACAATCATGAGGTGGAGTGTAGCGGCCTGACTATGCACAAAGGCTGTGAGTCGGCGTGTTGTGGCCATGGAGCGGTGCATGGAGGCCACCGCACGGTGTGTGACAACCGGCCAGCCAGCTGTAGTGTGGCGTGCGGTGGCTGGGGTATTGTGGGGCACAGTGCGATGGCCTATCAATGCGTGGTGTTGCGCGTGGTGTCTGTGGTGCGGCGCTCGGTGGCCACCTTGTTGTTCACAGTGAGCACGATGACATCGAGGCTACATGCAGTGGGATGACAACCTCAGGCGGTGCTTGACAATGTTCCCGCTCTTCTTCTCTGGCTACCTCTTCTCAAGGATGATAGCCTGCTCTGGCATGTTGTTGGTTAGTCTCCAGTCGGTAAGAACATTTAGAGTGGTTTGAGCTATCGGTGAAAGATATATATGTTGCGTTGATCATACGACGAATCTAGTAGTGCTATTTCTCCTTGTAGCCATCGTCCCTTCCTCCTCCTTCCTTGGTAGTAGTTTTTTCAGCTCTTCTCTCTTCCTTCTCTAACTGGTGGTGGCTCAGGGCTTAGGGGCTGGTGTTTTTGCCTTCTTGTGTGATGATGCTCTTGGTGTTGCGCCATCGATCGTGCCTCGATGTGGGGCATGTTGGCACACGTTGTTTGCTCCGACGTGGGGTTTTCCAATCTTTGTCTTCACCGTGTTGACCTATTGAGGCCGATGTTGGCATTGTTTGCCTGCTTAGTGGTCTTCTTCTTCTCGCCAAAGGGTCGGCTGGTCTTGGTGGTATCTTCTTTGGCTCTCGCTGAGTGTCAGCTTCAAGGTTTTCATAGGAGGATTAGTTTTGGTTTTTTCTAGTCGTCGTTGAGTGGTGTGCGTGGGACCTTCGGTGATAGGCATGTTTGGGTGTGTTCGCCCTTCATGTTGCCCTCGTTGTGCCCATAGTTGGCTTAGCATGGCTTCGTCCTAGTAGTGCGGTGTTTGCTTCCTCTAGCTTTTTCTCCTCCCTCTCCTTGGATCTCCGCCTCTCTTGTGGTCGTCTTCCTTCTCAGTTGTGAGGTGCCCCTTGGTCTAGTTAGAGTTTTGGTCTAGGAAAAGCTTGGCTTTCCTACTGTTTCATCGGTGTGTTGGTAGTTGCGCTAGCGGTGGGGCGCTAGCTTGGTCAAGCAACAAAGTTTTAAGGTTCTGTTTTGGTTGTTTGGGGCAATTTGAGGGCATCTTCAGGGTTGGGGGATTGGTTTAGGCGAAAGCCTTGCCCAACTTAGTTGGGCCAACATTGATGATGCTTTCAGGCACCATATTTCCTCCTTTGAGGTTTTACCGTGTAAACGTCCTCTAATCTCACCACGAGACTCTTTGGTGAAAACCTAGCCTAATGCTCTTAGACGGATGATGGTGATGCTTATGTGTCGTGACCTCCCTAGAGGTATCGCCTTGAAGGTCTTCTTGTTGTCTCTCTTGTTAGCGTTGGCCAATCTGTCTTAGCGATGACATGCTTTTTGTTAGTGTTATCCTTGGTTTGTGGGAGGTTTCTATTGGATCATGTGGTGTGTATTTTTTGTTCCTAATTACAATATGCCAGAGTTATAATCTTGTATTTTTCTTCGTCTTAATTAATACAATACCATTGTCTTGTATGGCTTGCTAAAAAATTGTACTTCAAATCATTGAATTGAAGTTGCTTCTTGGTTTTCTTCCGGTTAATTTTACCTCTCCTTTAAGAACCCGAAGGTGCATTTGAGGAGGCTAGTTGTTATTAGTGCGTGTTGGCGTAAAGATTACGCTAACAAGTTTAAGTAGTTCGAAGAATAGATTTATCTAAGAGAATAGACTTGAGTCCCCACAAAGGCTCCCGAGGGGATAACAACTCTGGCAGGACTTCAAGTATGGGATTGACTAAATTCTGTCCCCCTATACAATGTAAGGAGGAGTCATTTATAGGAGTGGACGACCTACAAGGAAAATACCCTTTAACCCTCGAGTTACAATCGTCATTATGGACTCTATTCACCAGACCCCGTAGGGGTACGACGGTACCGGCTTATCCAATCACTTGAGTAAAGCAAGTGTACAGTCGGAGTGACGGCGCACGTCTTGACTAAACGGGTGCCTCATCACTATAGGACGTCTACAGAATGCAAACATCTTGTCTAATGTACAACGCCTAACACTGTAATCATCATGCCCTATTTAGCAGCAGCCTTACGGAGGGAGCGAGAATTCGAAGGGCCTTATGCAGAACCTCTGTCGTGGCTAGCTTCGGAGTACTCGCAGAGGCTTCGAATCCTTGTAGTGGTCTTCATTTGGAGGGGGCGCTGCACACTTCGGAGCACCTGCTTCAGAGCATCATGATGACACTGAAAGGCTTCACATGTGAAGGCTCCAAAGTCATCTTCGGAGTCCTTGCTTCAACCACTTATGCTGACGGGATTATTTCCCCCTAACAGTAGCCTCCCGAATATGACTCTTCGATCGACCTGTCCATGAGAAAGGCAATATGCGCAAGAAATAATATCGCGGTAGAGTCTCGAAAAGTGGGCGAACCTCTCGACTTACCCTGGGACGTCCTTGGTTGTGATAGGACCTGGCCCAAAAGGATCTCATGGCGAAGTGCTCCACCATTTGCACTCCCTTTCGTAGGCTGTGGGATCGGATTGGCGACTAGAGTGGGGGGGGGGTGAATAGGTGCCTCAACAATTTTTGGGAATTCAATGGCCTATCCAGAACACCCAACCTACCTCTATGAACTTCAACAACACAATTATGATCAACAGTACATGCACAAACCGGAACATTTCCTCAATTGTGAATCTTGGTCTTAATCGTCAAATGAACTACCGATATCCTTTTGTCGGTAAATGAACAGTCGAAATTTCTTGACTAGTTCGGAATTTTATTTGTCGAGCTATTCAGTCGGAGAATGAAACTCCAATATAGAATGGCTTGTTTGGCAATTGAAGGATCGACAATTCAAGTCGATTGATGAAACTCCGACAAAATCCAAAAGATTAGCAGTACACTCAGACTCTCAAATTAATCAGAATCAAGTTCTTTTGTCAAGCATAAAGTATTAATAACACTCTTCAATATGTATTAGATCATAAGCAATCAAATTGAGTAATAATGTGCATCCCAGAACTTTGTTCAGAATTGAGATAGATAGACTTCAGAGAATAGATTGAGCTCACAAATTTTGATTAAGAAAGTTGTTAGTTCAACAATAAGACCATTTCATTTCATTCAATTATCACATATCAGTTTTCATTCAAAAACTCATACAAGCAGATCAATTACTTAATAAATCTGCATTTACAAAATTGATTCCAACAGAGAATAATGTTTCTGTAAAAACAGAACATTCAATTCAAAACAGAATGAATTAATTCTGAAAAACAGACTTAATGCTCTGATTCAAAATTTCTTGACTTAACATGCATAATCAGAGATTAGCAACAATATCTCAGAATGGAAGCATCAAGCAAGAGTATTCAAATCCTTCATCAAAATGCAACTCTAGTGATTTCAGCTCTAAGTGACAATACTGAAAATTTCAGACTAGAACCAGTTTCAATACCATCTGAATGCAAGTAGTAATACCATACTTTCAATCATTAATCATGATAAAATTTGTCAACTACAAAATAAATAATCAGACCCTCTGAACAAAATGAAACCAGCAGGATTTAGCTGAGACAAATTCAGTTTTTAAGTTACTGTTTCACTTTTGTCACAACTAGCTCAAAAACACAGTGCTGATAATTATATTGAATGCTAACTAGAAATGCAACCTATTCAGAATTCAGATTACTCAGCAGATACAAATTAATGGATGGAGATTTTTAGTTCACGGATCTTTTCAGAAAAAAACATTTCTTACAAAAATTCTCAATTTGACAACAGAGACAGGATTGTGAACAGTACCTGTTTCACAGCTTCTCAGATCATATCTTCAGATGAACTGTTGAATTCATTTCTTTTGTCTGAACTTTGTTCTGGACATCTCAGAGAACTGAGCAGTACTTGTGATGTGATTAGTATTTAGCAATAACTAACAACAGAAGTGAACTCTTTCTAGATAAATTACAGAGCATGCTCAAGTTAACAAAGATAGTCTGAATAGATATAATACATGTGCTGTAAATTTTGATTACTGAACTCAAAGCTATTCTCAATATTCCAATCCAGAATTTAATCACAAGTGCAATAAAAATACTTTCAGTTTCAATGAAATTTGAATTGTAACCTTCTGAAACTGAACCAATTTAGGCAGAACTGTGCAGTTGCAGAAAAGAGAAGTATCACACAGAAACAGATTTTAACAGATACAAGAGATTAAATTCTGTCCATTCAGTTTGAAGATTAATCAGACTATCAAACCAGAAAATACCACAGTGATTGAGACTACTTTAGACAGTAGTTTAAATGTGACATCATCACTTTGAGTGGTTATCAGAGTTGCTGTTCACAGATAGACACAAAGTACATGGCAGTTAGACAAGGAGACAACTTCTGAAGCAAAAAGTGATCTTGTCTGTCAGATTTTTTACAGCACAAAATGTCTGTCATCAACAAAAAAATTACAGCCCTTCAAGAACCGAAAACTAACTCTGAATATAAGATCAAAAGCTCAAGAAGATTAAATTTACTGTTAGTGATTTCCAAATAGAATCTGTGAATATGCAGTACTGTTTTTGAAGCATGCAAAATATACCATTGTTGTTTAGTGTTCAGCATGGAATCACTTTGAAACAACAGATGTACTGATTTGGGTAGTAGCCACTCTTCATCAGATTAAAAAGGCTTAGTTGCTCAACAAAACATCTGGAGCAAAAATCAAGAACAATGAATAGAATGATGATTTCCAAAAGCTATGCAACAAGGACTATGATATTGATTTTCAGCACTTCATAACAGAAAACTGCATCACTGTTGCATCTCTGGATGACAGTCAATAGGTCTAGAGAACTCAATGAAAAGTGTCTTAATCAAATCAAAGCTCACATAGAAATCCAGACGAGTATTCAATCAAGAACTTCTTAAGAGAATAAAACAACTCTTTGGCACATGAAGCTTGCTGCAAATGAAAGATTGATAATGAAAATTCATCAGCAGAGATCAACTCAATGCAGGAAATCAGATGAAAGAATCATCACTTCTAATTTCCGGATGATTAGGAATAGTATCAAGATTCATCACCAAGACACCAGAAATTTCAGAACAACAAACCAAATAATTGTCACAACCAACAGAAAGTATAGTCTCGAAATTAATTTGACTGTGAACAGTGAGTACCTTGGCTGCAAAAGACACAAATCCCTTGAACTGATTGATCAGGAACTTCAAGGTTGAACAACACCAAATAGAAAGTATATTCTGGTTATAATCAAAAGGTGGACAACATTCTTGGACAGCACACAAAGTGAATAACAAAAACAGCTGAATGGTTTTTCTGAATCAAAAGTGGCAGCCAACCTTTTGGGTGTGTATGCGTTTTTATAGGCCCACCCAAGAGGACAACTTTACATATAGCACCTTGAACTTTTCAGTTCTACACATATAGACATGACAAATTTTCAGAATTAGAAATTCTGAAAATTACCCACATAGACCTCTATTACTTTTATTACAAATTCAACTCTTTTAATATAATTTCAGAATTGGAGAATCCTGAAAAAATACTAAAAGTTCACACATTACTCTAAATAACTCAAAACCAAAAAGACTCCTAATTATTGGAATTAAAAAGACATTTAGAGATGCGACGGTTTTTAGCAAAAACCGACAAAGCCTTCTCGATCGCCGACAAGTGATGCCAATCCGCAAACTCGACCGCCAACAAGTCTCTCCCGCTCTCGATCCCCTCGATCCGCCTAATCACTTACACTGGCCTCCCTTTTGTTGACTTGACCATCACCCTATCTCGACCATTCGTCCATCCATGTCTTGCTCTATCTTCTCGTGCACTCCTGGGATCATCTCAAACTTTACCCAGCATCCTTGATCCTCTGGCATCGAGCTCCCTGCTCGACCCTTGATCACCCACCGCTGACAGTTGGTTAGCATCTCCACCCTGCACACATGAGACAAGCCAAAACATGGAATGCGATGCACACTGATCCCCTCGGCACAGACCATTCATAACCACACATCGATCCCATCGATGCAATCAACCTACACTCATTGATCTCACCAGATCGCTCAACCTTGTGAATCACTCATCATAAAGACAGAAACCACAGTGCGACCTCACTTGGTTTCACAGAGGCCTAGGATTTTCTAGCACATGCAACTTGCTTCTCATAGTCAGACTTTCTCTTGTCTTCCCAGGCGCCAACCATGGGCATTTGGAGTGTGGTCTCGTGCGGTGAACCGCCATTCTTGATGAGTCACGACGCGTGGGATCTGAACTGCTCTAGATAGGTTTGATCGTGGCCCCATCTACCGACCTCAGGAGAATATGAAGGGGTGCAGCAGAGGCTTGCGGCGCAAGACTCTTGCCCCTATAAAAATGTAGCAGTCTCCCATTACCGTTAAGTTTTTTACACTCCTTCGGTTTTCATCCTTGCCGCTTGTTCCCTTCTAGATCTCGCTTTCAGCCCTTGTCTCCTTCCTCGCGTGATCCCACATCCTAAGAAGATGACGAAGAAAGACAGTGCTAGACCCACTTTGGATCCTCATTTCATCCAACAGCAGACAGTTATGGCAGCGGTAGCGGCAGGGGCGTCAAGTTCCACTAGGGCCTACGGCCCCCGGGACCTCCGACACCTTCCGAGAAATTCACCGAACAAACCCTCATCTTGGAGAGATCCGCCTGCATGGAGGAGACAGTGAAGAGTGCAGTGCAAGAGAGCCTCGAACTAAGAGTCGTGGCACGATTTCCTAGAGACGAGGTCATCCCCGAGTCACGCGAGGGGGAAGTAGTTGTCTTAGAAGATTTCTTCGATGCGTTACAGGGAAGGGAGGGCTGAAGTATTCATGATGATGCATGATGCCAGTTGTCAGCCTATTGACGCTAAGATTTGCTAAAGCCCAGGCCCACTAAAGATGCCACGCGGTCACCATAAGTCAAATAAGTTTGGTCAAGGAAAGTCAAGGAAGCTAGTCCATACTTTTACAAGATGATCGGACATAGAAGAACCGATAGAGATAAGGCACGAAAAAGAAGATGGAGATTATCTGGAATCAGTTAAGATGGAGTGCTTGGACGACAAGTCTCCAAACTATAAATATGTATCCCTAGTTAGCTTAGAAAAACACATTTTTATCAATCAACTACTCGACGCATCGTCACCCTTGACTTCCAAGGTTTATCCGGTGGGGTTCAGCACTCAGAGATGGGCTGCATCATTTTGATCTCTGGTGAAGAGGTGAGTCTTGCCACCCCGACGTCCGTACCGATTAGATCAGTATCCTCACAGTGCATCAGATCAATATCTTAAGGTGAACGTTGAAATAGTACAGTCATCGGTTGTGCTCGGTGTATTAGCTAGGTCTGAGGCTGCATCAGTTCAGTTTGGTCTCTTAGATTGATGTGATCTAGGTGTGATAGTTTGAGGCTTCATCGATTAAGTTTAACATCTCTTTATATTGTATCTTTTTCATGTTGTATACCGTTCATCTAAATAAAGCATGTCTGATACTTTGATATATTACTAAGATCATCGTGACTAGCTACTGTCTTGGTTAGGTCCGATCTAATTATTATGAGTATTTTCATGATATAGACATATTATCTGGCACATTTTATTTATTTCTATCAGAGTACAAGCCGACGGGTTGATGCGCACGGGTGCCCGATCTTCCATCAGATGGGGTAATCTCGATTGGTGCAGGAATCAACGTTGACGATCCAGTTTCCGATCAACACTGATCCGAACCCCGCAATCGCTACACCACGGCTCCGTTAGTTATCAACCATGCACGAACGCGATTGACCTCGCTAAGAAGGCTTATCCCTGCATGCGAATCGAGAACACAAGCAAGAACACGGAAACACAATCTCAACAAAAAGATGAAAGATCGATTTCTTGAGCAGGGTTCCACAATCTGACGAACGTCAGAGTTCAATCTGAAAGGTAGTTCGAAACTAAGCAAAACCCAACCCTAATTCATGACGACTATAGAGTATTAATACCTAGGGTTTGTGTAAAGTCTTCCCTAATGTTGGGCTTAAGGCCCCAAACGGATAAACGCCCAAAGTGGCCAAAAATGGTGACACAACACCTTATGACTTGTTCGGACGACACATAACATTTCGTAACTAACCAGGACTTGGCACCAGATTCATTGGAAATATATTTTCGTTATCTTTACAACGCCTTAAAGAACGCCTCAATCCGCCTCCGTACGAGAAAGTTATGCCTGTTTTAATGAAGGGTGTTCTACTGAAACCGAACCAAAATCGGAGTTTGAAGTGGAATCCAAATTGGATTGTTGTGCCGCCTCTCCCTCTTGTGTTTGATCCAGAAGTGATTCTCCCAAGTTCCTTAGAGTCAAAATATCACCCATAAGTAGCATTCCATCCATATTCATATCATTATGTAATTAGTAAGAAACGAACGCACCTCATAATTAAGCTTGCGGGCACGAGAGCGAGTGATTAGTCCAGGAATGATAGAGTGTTGGATATCTTTATCATTATTATCGATATCCTCATCATCCTCCCCTTCTTGAATTGGAGTAGTCCTCGACTCAAACTCGTCTTCTTCTCCCAAATATGGCTCCAAATCTGAAATGTTAAATGTGGGGCTAACCCCAAAATCTGCAGGCAACTCAAGATGGTATGCATTGTCATTAATTTTCTTAACTATCTTGAAAGGACCATCAGCTCGAGGCATCAATTTAGACTTTCTCAAATCTAGAAATCTATCTTTACACAAGTGTAACCAAACAAGATCACCTATTTCAAAGGTTAAATGTCTCCTACCCTTACTACCAACAATTTTATACTTTTCGGTCATCTTCTCAATGTGTTCTTTAGTTGTGGTATGTAATTTCATAATAAAATCAGCACGTGTCTTAGCATCTAAATGCACTACCTCTATTTGCCCATCGGTTTGAGGGTAGCATGTGGTGGAGAATAGCAGCTTGGTTCCTAAATTGCACCATAAACTTCTTCAAAAGTGGCTCAAGAACTTCGCATCACGATCAGAGACAATAGTGGTGGGTACTCCATGTAGGCGAATGATATCCCTGAATAATAAATCAGCAATGTTTGTAGCATTATCGCTCTTATGACAAGGTATAAAATGTGCCATTTTTGAGAATCGATCGACCACCACAAATATACTATCCCTCCCCCTCTTTGTTCTAGGTAAACCTAAGACAAAGTCCATTGATATATGGACCCAAGAGACGCTAGAAATAGGAAGGGACATATAAAGTCAAGCTTCCAAAGGTATACATCCTAACTGAAGCCTTGCTTAACCTTATTTAAAAACCGAAGTCTTGCTTCACCTTATTTAAAACCAAAGTCTTGCTTCGCCTTATTTAAAGCCAAAGCCTTGCTTAACCTTATTCAAAAATTGAAGCCTTGCTTCACTTTATTTAAAATTGAAGCCTTGCATCGCTCTACTTAACCCCCGAAGCGCTGCTTCGAAGGCTACTGTAGGTCCAAGAGTAGCGACCAGAGGGGAGTGAATGGGCGCCTAAATAATTCTTTCGAATTAATGGCCTTCTCCCAACACCCAATGCACCTCAAGAGATAACCAAAAAACTTAAACCAAAAACACAGATGAAAAAGAGCGCAATCACTCTCCTGTCAAATATTATATGTTGAGACAGTCTAAAAGATCATAAGCACTCATAAATAATCTAGCCTGAAAACGACCGGTGTCCTAATAGAAAAGACACCACCAAAGTACTTAAAGGCAGATTAAAATATCACTTAACTCACATGCATTTCAATCGGCACATGTATAATCATCAACAGTACACAAACATTTAATTAGACAAAATAAATGATGTAAATAAACATGCTCACAGAAGATTCAAGATGCACTAAGGATACGAAGTTATATCAATGAACATACATAGTGCAATCTGAATAAAAATCTGGTTGAAAGTTGATTTATCTCAAAATATTCAGTGCAGTCTAATTAATCATGGAATATTCAACATATAATCGAAACTGCAATTGCACAAGAAACGAGGGAAATTGATAACTGTTTTAGTTCTGTGCTAGAAGCTTCTGATGCTTGTTACTGTGTAAATGCGCCGAACATCTTCCACGTGAACCCCAGGCAGCCGACCAGCGCACATCACCTCAGGCGCAAGTCATCGAACACTTCGCGTGCCACCAGTTCCATGGCACTGCTGCGTCACAACAGATGAACCAGCACTGCTCCCTGATCAAGCACACACGCACTACTGTCCCTTCACTGCTGTCCAGCACTTCGGCTGGAGTTCCGGTGTGCTCCTCACCAGAGCCATGCGGAAGCCTCTTAACCACCAATCCTCACTCAGAAACAAATCTGGTTACAGCACTCTCTCAAAAATAAAAACCGATGGTTGGTTTTTAAGAGGAGACAAAAAACCAGTGCCCTTTGGAAATCAATGGCACCATGGCTGAACGGAGGAGTACAGAACAACAACAAAACAATGGTGGCGATGAAACTTCACGAAAAATGATGAACACAGTGGCAGGTAGAAGAACAACAAAAAGAACTCAGATTTTTCAATTAGAGTGAGTTAGAAACCCTATGGGGTATTGGGGCCTTATTTATAGGCAGCCCAATAAATCAGAAAAAAAACCAATTTACCCTTAGGGTTTTTTACAAACGCCGAAATAAACTAGAAAATACCAAAATACTCTTAGGATTTTTACAGACTCGACTAACACAGACTTTGGGCCTAAAAGGCAAATAATAAAATCTTAACTAAAGGTAACTTGTCTTGATGCAGAGCTTTCGTAGCAGCTACGGCTTCGCTTCAGGACGGTCGGATCCCCGATGGGCGGTCTTGGATGGTTGCGTCGGTTTTATGCTGAAACTGACAAAGCGTCTGCTGTCTTTGCACTGGGTACCCGGATTGGGCCGGCCCGATTCCGCGGCTCTCTCAGCCCAGCAATCGCTCGCACCCGTTTACCTAGGTCAAACCCGGTCAACAGACCAGTGGATCTCATATCGTTCCTGGCCCATGTACCCAGATTGGGTCGGCCCAACTCCACAGCCTCTCTGCCCGGTAGTCGCCCACCACACATTTACTTGAGTCACGCGTGGCCCAAGACATGACAGTTCTCAACTCCTCTTCGTCTCCTCTCTCTCTCTCTTCATTGACTTCCGTTGATAATCACTCATCACTTTTGGAGCCATGAGGCTCATGATCTTCAACATGACTCCTCAGCTACACAACGCCTCTGAACCCGTACCAGGGAGATAAAGGACTTGGCCACCCGCCCGACGTGTCTAGGGATTCCGAGTTCCGTACTCGAAGCATCCCAGGGTCGAAGGTGACCCAGAGTCGAAGGTGGCTCAAAGTCAAAAGTGGCTCACACTATCACAGGTTCGGTGAATCCACACCACTCATTCCAGAGTAAAGCTTAGAAGCCTTGCTTCACCATCTAAACACGTTTCGAAGCCTTGCTTCACGTGTCAAGGTTTAAGATCTATCGAGAATTAAGCATGTGGAAGCCTTGCTTCGCTTAATTCATATCAGTCTCCGAAGCCATGCTTCGCTTCAAATTTAAGCGTTCGAAGCCCAAGCGAGGCCTCTGAACGATGCGATTTATATATTCGAAGCTGCCCAAGGCGCAGCACTTTGCATTTTATAATTGCACGCACTGGCAACACCCAAGTCTCTAACCGCCACGTGCAAGGCAGGACCGAGGTATGTATGCAAAGTGTGCGAATGAAATGTTCGATACGAGAGTACAAACTAAGCGTTTGAAGCACGCGATACGTGCGAAGCATGCAAACGAAGCGTGCGTTTTAAAATAGAAATTCCATTCATCGAATGCCAAGTATAAATACGAAGTATGTTACAAGTACACCTCGAAAGCTAAAATAGTACGAGTAATATGTGTCTAAACCTAGGAAAAAGCAAGCCCGAGGCCCTGATAGACTCGACCCTCACTTGCTCTTTTTCCGTGCAGGGCCCTCTCAGCTGGACAAAGCCACATCAGATCCTGACCTCCCGTGGCTGGACCGTCCACGCTTCGAAGCCTGTAGAACTCACCTCTCTTCTTGTAGGTCGTCCCAAGTCCGAAGCACAGGTGGTGCTGCATCGAAGACAGAAAAGTCTAGGGCTTCATCGCCTTGTAAAGACATACCCAAAGATTGCACCCCATCGCCACTTGAGCCTACCTCAAAATAGCTTAAGTCTGGCGAGGACAAAGAACTCCGAAGGGGCTCCATCTTCACGGTGGCTAGCAGCTCCTGGGCTACTTCGGGAATAACTTCGCCCCTAGGACCCCTCGGAAGTTTGAACCGAGGGGTCCTTCGGACCTAGCTACTTCGAGCACCACCCAAAGTTGGTGAAGCTCTTCTGAATCCTCGAGCATTTTGAAGTCAACATCTGAAGGCTGAGCCTGGGTAGGTACAAAATACCCTGCATTTCTATTGATAAACTTACAAGTCATCTTAAAGGCCTACAACTACGAATTACAAAAGAGCCTAAGGAGGTTTACACCTTCGGTGGCGGAGGGTTCGACGGTGAAGGCTGAGCCGGCGAGGCTTGTGCCCTAGCTCGGCGTAAGCGGTGGACTCATTGCAGCTCGAGGACTGCTTTGCACCCTTGGGTCTTCCAGGGTTCTTACAGCTTGTGCCATGCTCCGCGGACGGTCGAGGAGGGCGAAGTCAAGCAAGAACCTCCGAAGGACACTGGCGGAGCCAAGGTCACTACCTCGAGGTGATTACACCCCGCGTCATGAAGCATGTGCAGCACCCCTTGGCCAACCACATGCCCGGCCATCAGCGCGAAGCCCTCCATCGTCACCCCCACCGTCGCCGTAGCCGTTTGGAGGAACTCGAGCTGGTCCCCGATAGGATCCGGGGGTTGAAGTCTAGAGCCTAGAAATCGGCCGCCAAGCGCTTGAGGACTTCGATTAGGCTTGAGGTGGCATTGTCAACCCCTCAAACCATGAAGCCCTCCAGAGTTTGGTCGACTGCATGAAGATCGGAGCACTTCTTGAAGCCCTGTCCTCCGCCGAAGCCCGAAGAGCTTCTCGAAGCCTTTCCGTCTCTAAGGCCAGGGCTTCTTTTGCCTTGCCTACCTCAGACCTCGCCGCCTCTTCCACCGCTTCGACTTGCTTTTGCCTCTCAGTGGCCTTCGAAGCCTAGCGTCGAAGGGCTTCACTTTCCTCCACCAAAAAGGTTTCTTAGTGGCCCACGAAGGCTGCTGTCGTGGTAGTCTGTGCAAAGGCCTAGCAAGATTCAAGAAATCTTCAGTATTTCTAAAGCGCTAAGTATCAAACGAAGCATGTGTGAAGCTTCGCTCACCTGAACGAGGGCTTCGTTGGTGTTTGTGAAGAGGTCGAATTAGCTGGTGCGGTTGAGCTACGCCACCAAGTTCCCCTTTGCCGCAGTCACATAGCCGTCATAGAAGAAGTCAATGGCCACCTCCATTGTAGGCCCCCTCAGAATCAGGTGCTGGATCAAGGGCGTCGGGAACACAGGCCCTGCCGGAGTAGGGCTCCGGTCCCTCCACTGCAGTTGCCCCCTCGTCTTCTTCAGACGAAGAGCTCTTAGACCCTAAGCTATTTTCTGCCTTCACTGCTGTCAGAAGTCCCCTCCGTGTCCGCCACGGCAGGCCTCACATCATTGCCAGCACCTGGAAAAATACAAGTCAATACACATAAATATAAGGAGAAGTGTGATCCAAGTATCTACCTCCACCAGCTTCCTCTTCACCCAAAGAAATGTCCTAGAAGTCTGTGGGAGCAATGTGAGTCCCCAAGTCCCTCCGCGGGGCTAGTTGGGCCCCAACCTCCACGCTCGAAGGGGTTGCCCCCGAAGCCTCAGCGCCAGCACTTCAGTCGCCGCCACAGCCTCCAGCACCACCACTTCGGCCATTGTAGCAAGAGCATCCATGGGTCCCCTCTAACAGCAAAGCCCGGAGATCCATGCTCCACCACGCTAGGGGCTTCGTCTGCCTAGGGCTCCGAGTCAACCCTCGAGGATTCTGCGGAGTTTGAGGTCTCGGGCTCCTCGTCGTCCAGCCTCTTCCTCTTCGAGCCACTCGCCGAAGGTGACGAGCCGGCGAAGTCTGGGAGTGCCTAGACCCCCTCGGCACCGAGCCAGGTCCACACTCGGTTCCATCTCTCCCAATACCCCACTAGGGAAAACCTTCGGTTTTGCTCGCCTAGCGTCGGAGGTCCCACGATGCGCTCGGCGGCCACTATAGACTCCTCTAAAGTCTGCACATCGCGCACAGCTTCATCAAAAACTCCAAGTCAACACAAGTTAAACTTCACAAAGTACGAAGGTAGAAGAGTTTGAAGCCTTACCAAGATGCTCCGTGGATACTTCGCTCGGACCCTCCGGGTCCGGATCTAGAAACAAGTCCTCCGGCCAGGAGAGTGCGAGGGGGCTAAACCAGAGGGTGATGAACACTTCGGCTAAGTCCCGAATTCTCATCTTCGAGGCCACCCTTCATAGGAGCAGGATCCTCGATTGGAGTGTCTCAGAGCTCGACTTCACCGTGCCTTCGCAACGGTAGGAGATGAGCGCGTTGGTACTCCAAAGGGGGGAGTTCGCACCCACCGAAGCGTAGAACCACTTCTGCCCTCACTGGGAAGTCGTCCAAGAACTCTTTGCGGAGCTAGAAGTTGGCGCTCCTAAAGGCTAAGGCCCTCTCGACGCCATCTGGCCCCTCTCTCCGCTTCGGCTGGAAGCTTTCGTCGTGGAGGGCGACGAAGACATCCGCTCACCCTTCGCAGCCTTCAGCCCTCATGGCCCACTTGAAGATCGCAAGCCTTGCTACTGCATTCAAAGACAAGTGAGGGAGTTCAAAGTTGTAAGCTTTTAATACCTCACTCAGCATGTCCACCGCTGGCAGCCTGAGCTCCACCTCGAAGAAGGCCTCGAAGACGACGACTTCGTCAGGCTGAGGCCTCGGGATTTTCTCTGACTTCTTAGGCACGCAAAGCCGGATGCCCTCAGAAATCTTCCCCTCATAGATCCTATGAACGGACTCCTCCATCGAGACCGAAGCCTGTAGTTCCAAAGTTTGCTCAAACCTATCTGATGGCGTCCGGAGGTCCCTTGGCCCGAGGCGCCTCGCAGCAGGCTTTGCCGCCGCTACCGCCGCTTGGGCCTGGACCAAGCTCAAGCTCGTGCCTGGAGCCAAGGCCTTCTTCGACATCTTGCAAAGGGCTTCGGCATGAAGGATGCTAAGTGGCTTTGGAGCAGACTATGCATGAAGCTGAGGGTGGAGAACAGAGAGGAAAGGTGGCTAGGAGCTAATGCTGAAGGCAAATGAAGGTGTGGGCGGCGCCGTGGTACGTCAAGCCCCTTTTATAGGTAGTAAAAAGCGACCGCGCGCCCCGCTCCCGAGGTCTTTTTCACCAGTTACCCGACCCCCGTAGTCTCTGACCGCTAGGGCCAGGGTGAAATCTGAAGTGAACCGTCGTGCCCCCTGCACTATAACGGCTAGAATTCCGACCATTGCTGGGCCGCTTGGACTACTCGAGGGTGTCCTATCGCTCTGTACGGGCATTTATTGCCTGTGCAATTCGAAGGTGGCCTTCGGCCCTGTGCTCCGAAGGCCTTCCATCCCCGCAACAATATTTTCTCGGTGTAATTTTCGTTGAGGCGCACGCACCCCTTCGCTCCGAAGGGCTACGTGCGAGGGGCTACTATTGGGGGAAATAGTTTTCTATTGAATAGGGGTCAAATGACGTCAGCATCTGAAGGCCTCGGGTTTGGAGCCCGTCAACTGGCAAAGCCTCAAGATGAACTCCAGCCCCCTCGCTCAAAGATAACTCCAAGTATAGCAAAGACTTACCTCTCTGGAGCCAAGCCTCTAGGAGTCTCTAGGTTCCCTCTGGAGCCAAGCCTCTGGGACCCCTTCGGTCCCCTCCAAAGCCAAGCCTCTGAGACCCCTTCGGTCCCCTCCAGAGCCAAGCCTCCAGGACCCCTCCGGTCCCCTTCGGAGCCCCCTTCGGAACCTTTCGGAGTCCTCTCCAAGAGCCGCTTCGGAGTCCCCTCAGGAGTGCTCTTTGGGGTCCCCTTTGAAATCCTCTTCGGGTTTCCCTTTAGAGTCCTCTTCGGGGCCCCCCTCGGAGTCCTCTTCGGAGACCCCTCATCTAGCTCTGGATGATACCCTCCGGCAGGTACTCTGGTCTAGAAGAAATATCCCAATACTGCTATAGTGTGAATCCATACCACGGGCCCGACCACTGGTGTGCCGGATACCTACTCCAGAAGTGATGTATATCTACCATGTATGTAAAGTCATATGTATAGTAGCATAGCCTTTTTCCCCTCTTACCCCTATAATGCCTATGGAATGCAGGGGCATTTGGGTCTTTTCCTTTGGCCTGCATGCCTATAAAAGCAGGGACATGCCCTTGTAACAGGGATACATTCTCAGTACAGGCAAAACTATGCCCAATCCACTATAAATTGGACGTAGGGTTATTATCCCTCTAGGGAGGCCTGCACCAATATAAATCCCATCTCCCTCTGTGAGAACCCTTCGAGGTTCATACCTGTTAGCGTAAAAGATTACGCTAACAGGTTCTCGAAGATTAAGAACTAACAAACGAAGAGTTTGTGAGATGAACTATTTCAAGCCTCCGAATTGGATAATAGCTCAAAGTAATTCAAAGTTGTATATTGAATAACTGAGTATTTGATCATTATTACAGGGTGAGAATGGGGGTATTTATAGGTAAAAATCTTAAGGAAAGGACCTTTTTACCCCTCAATTACAACCGACATAGTGGAAACTATTCGGTACCCCTAATAGGGTTAAAATGGTAAAAGACTAATCTAATTAGAAAGAAGATAAGTCTTTCATCCTCGCTGGCAGATAAGCTCTCCGAAGATTTAACCTTCGAAGTCATACTCCGAACAAAAGCCTGCATGGATTCTTCGAGCTTGATCATGTACTAGACCGGAGTTAATACTAGAACTTCGGTCTAGTAAATTGGCTTTGTCTTATACTGTAGAGACCCTAAAGATGAAGTATTTTCCCCCAACAGTAGCCCCTCGAATACGCTTCTCCGAATGATCTATAAAATTAGGAGAGCAGTATATGCAAGAAAAATAATCACGCGTAGGGTTTAATAGAATGTATCAACGTTGGAAGCATTTAGAAATTTAGAAACTTCGAATCTACTTTTAAGCAAAGGTCTCATTTGAACAGCTCCGAAGTTAACTTCTATGAAGCTGAAAAGACCGTTAGACTCAGAAAAATAGCTGTTATCTTTTCTTTCAGAAGAAGTTATAACGTTGCTTTGTTTTTGGAAACAATAATGGTATAGAAGACGAAACGTCGGGTATGAACGATAAGAAACTGCAAGTTCAGGCTATAAATAGAGAGGCAAGAGGCATTTGAGATACTTTACCCACTATTCTCGCGCAATCCCTCTTTTAGCCTCTAGAGCCCTAGTTCCAACCTTCTCACCCTGTTCAATGGCGAAGACTAGCCACAAAGCACCCGTAGCAGCTTCAACCTTGACTAGGCAGCAAGTTGAGAAACCATGTTGAAGAACATGGGTTTGATACTCCAGATATGATGAGTGATTGTCAACGGAAGTCAAAGGAAGAGAGGGGAAGACCTGCCGAGTCTGAGGCGCGTGTGACTCAGGTACACGGGCAGCGAGTGACGGCCGAGCAGAGGAGCCGCGGAGTCAGGCTGGCCTAATCCGGGTACATGGGCTAGGAGCGGCAGATGATCCACTAGTCTGTTGACTAGGTTTGACTCAGGTACACGGGCAGCGAGCGATTGCCGAGCTGAGGAAGCTGCGGGGTCGGGTTGGCCTAATCCGGGTACCCGGTGTGAACACGGTGGACGCTTTGTTAGTTTCGGCGCAAAACTAATAACCTATGATTAATTTGTTTTAGGATATTAATATTTAGTTTTTAAGTTTAGAATATTTTTATTTGAGTCAGGTGATTTTTCTAAGAATATTTTAGTAATTTTCGGAATTTATTTTAGAGTCAGTATTAATTTACCCTAGGGGTAAATTAGTCTTTTCATGTATTAGGAGTTGCTTATAAATAGGCCCCTATCCCCCCTGGGGATAGATGACTGTTTTTAGATTAATCTACAGTCCACCGAAAAATCTCTCTCCTTCGGAAAAATTTCGCCGCCGCATGTCTCTTCCATCGCCGCATGCTGTTCAATGCAATCTGGCTAAAGGCAGTGCGACACAACGGGTTTCCTTGTGCTGTTTTTCCTTTGAGCGACGTGACGCAACGAGGCGGGCCCCACGGTAGCACGCCAACCGGTGTTCCATGGCAGGGGCCGCACGGAGATCCACGGCATATTCTTCACGGCAGGAAGCCTGCACACCAGCCGGCAGGGATTCTTTTTTTTCTCCACGTGCGCGGGCCCACGCGAAAGTCAGGTTGCAGGATTTTTTTCTGCTGTTTGTGTCAGAGCGCGTGGCTCAAGACATCCGGCTGATGGTAGGCCATGAGGGGTGGGCATCATCACGCAGGCGTGCAGCGGCGTGAAAAGCCAGCGGCAGTGCAGTGCTTGCGCAGGGGGCTCGCATCTCGCGCCGGCGTGCACACGGAACAGCGGTAGCAGCTTTTCGGCTCCAAGATTTCAGCGGGACCGACGGTGAAAAATCCCTGGCGCAATCTTCGCACAGTGCACGCAGCTACGACAAGTAAAAGGTCTGGAGTTATGGCGCACATTTCGCTACACACGGCCGGCGACGACGAAGATTTCCACGACTCAGTTTCTCGCAGATCGGCATGCAGGTAAGTAGTTTTAATCTCCTATTTTTCAGCAGATTTAATTAAACAGTCTTTATCTGTTTTCTAATGAGCTGCAGATCTGTTTAGAAAATTCAGGGTTAATCTTTATCTGTCAAAATATTAGTAGTACTCACGTATTGTTAATTAAGTATTTTTCATCTGCTCATAAATTTATATATATATATATATATTTATCCAGTCACAGTAATATTTCTATTCTAAATTTATATGAAATATTTTATGTTTATTTCTGAATGAATTTCTGGATGACTCATATTTTATTCATTTGATTAGTATCGTATTTTTAGACTGCATTTTGAATTATCATATATTTATCTAGGGATTTGTTTTTGCCATTAAATATCTCTAGTATTCATTTTTATTCACTGCAGTTATTTTATTTTAGTCTAGTTTATTTTTATATGTCATTTTATTCAGGACACCTTCTTTTTTAGACTAGACAACTTTAATTCCAGTAATTTGCTTTGCTAATATTATTCGTCTGGTTAAGTTTGTTTGGGTGTTGGGATTAGATCATAGTTTAGCAAGAAATTGTTAGGCGCCTATTCACCCCCCCCCTCTGGTCGCTACTTTTGGTCCTATAAATGGTATCAGAGCTAGGTTAGGGTTTTCTAATATCTTAACCGATTCTAACTTAGGTAGTGACCATGACGTCTTCTGGTAAAATTTCGTCCCTAGAAGCTTTGGCTACACTTATTGGAAGACTCGCATGCGAGCATACCTTATGAGCTAGAGTTCGGACATATGGGAGATTTGTGTTCATCCTACTTTCACCATAACGACTATTGCTGCGGATACTGCTGCAGATGTAGTTACCCGGCATCAAAATAATAGTAAGCCATTGAATATTTTATTTTCTAGTCTAGGTCCTAGTGAGTTTCAGCGTGTTAGCCATCTCACCACTGCTCGAGAGATCTGGTCTACCCTCCAGGCACACCATGAGGGTCAGCTCAGGTTAAGGCTAGGCTCTACCAGACCTACTGACGTGAGTATGAAAATTTCTCATAGCAGCCGGGTGAGACTGTTGAGGCTTTGTTTGGTCGTTTTAAATCGATCATTAACAAGCTTCACGTCAACAAGGCCGAGCGTGATCAGTTGGTCTCGGATCATGAACAGGCGCTTAAGGTACTCCATACCTTGGACCCTAAGATCTGGGAGATCAAGGTTTCTTCTATTGTTGAGAGTGCGTCTTATGATACCCTTACCATCGTAGAGCTTTTTAGTAAGCTCAAGGCATCAGAGGTCGATATTCAGTTGAGATCAAATCTCACTGATTCTGGCTCCAAGACTCTAGCACTTGCGACACCGTCTGCTGATCCAACTGCCATGAGTTGTACAACCTTTTCCTTGATGTCTATCTCCGAGGAACAACTTGATACTCTAGGAGATGATGATCTGTGCTTGTTTAACAACCGGGTGCGACGTGTCTATGATAAGCGAATGTTCAAGAGACACGACACAAAATCCGGATGCTTTGAGTGTGGTGACCCAAGTCATTTCATCGCCGACTGCCCCAAGCAGAAGAATTACAAGAAGGGAACTGACGGTAACGCCTACAACTCCGGCAAGTATGAAAACTCCACTTCCACAAAGGGCAAGCCCAAGACAAGATTCTTTCGAAAGGCTCTGAAGGATTACAGGCGTGAGAACAAGAAGCGAGACAAGACCTTCTTCGCCGAGATGGAGAAAAGATACTCCAAGAGATCCTCGTCTTCCTCCTTGTCTTCAAGTTCAAGTGATGAAGAGACCATGATCAGGAAGGGGAAGGACAGGGACAATCTGGCGGGCCTCTGTTTCATGACCTTCGGGGGCAAGCCGAAGAGTCGCTCACGTCACAGCCGAAGACCTCACAAGAGCTTCTGCTCAATGGCTCTTGGGGAGAAGGAAGAAAACGACTCCTCCGACAACTCCGATGACGACGACGATGAGAAGGCATCTTCCTATGAACAAGAAATTAATTTATTAGAACAGAACCATTAGGAGTTGAAGTATCAGGAGAAACTGCTTAGTGGGGCTAAGAAGAGGATAGATGAGCTTGAGAGTGAGCTTGCCATGGCGAATGGCAAGATTGAGAGTCTGTCTTCTTCCCCTTGCTTGGGTGATAGTGGTGAGTGCCCTAACTGTGAGGTGTTGTTGTGTGACCTGACGACTCTTAAGTATAGGTACACAGAGAGAGTAGATGAGAGAGACGCTTTGGCCACTGAGCTTGAAAGCGCTCAGCAGGAGCTAAAAGATACTCATGCCACTGTTGTCGCACTTTGTGTAGACTACCCATCCCATTTAGCTAGTATAGCTGAGCTGAGAGCCAAGAGTGATGAGTAGTTGAGCGAGTTAGATGGAGTGAGAGCTGAGTTAGAGCAAACAAAGTTAGAGCTTGAGACCTTGACAGTTCCACCCATTGTTTGTGAGAACTGCTTGTCCATTAGAATGGAGTTGATAAAGCTAAAAGCAGAGAAGTCTGTCGATGTTGATAGATAGTGTGAGATCTGCTTGTCTCAGGTGGAGGTGTTAGCTTCTTTGAGAGAGGAGCTAGCTGATGTTCAGAATGAGAACTTTTACCTCCGTCAGATCCTGAGTTGGATTAGTGCCAGAGAGCCATAGCTCGGCATGATGATCCAGCAGTTCAAGAGATAGGATTGGTTTGGGGTAGGTTACACCTATACCAAGGTTGATTTTGAGAGCACCATTAGCCGAGCAGTGGAGTGGAGTAAGATGACTCCCGAATAGAGATATCCCAAGACTCACTCCACTGAATCCTTAAAGGATAGTTAGCCCAAGGATGGAGTGTTCCAAGAACAACCTAAAGCTCCACCTAAGAAGTAGATCTGGGTTCCAAAGCCTAAAACTCTCTGCACTTCTCTTGATTCTTTACCTAGACCCTCTCACACCAAAGATGCTACACCCAACACCACCAAGCCTAAGAACCCTAAGCCACAACAACATTCCAAGAAGCCTACCTATCACTGTGAGTTTTGTCAGAGATACGAGCATCTTGAGGAGTTTTGCTTCAGGAGGAAGCAGGTTGAGCGAGCAGAGAGAGATCGAGGTGGGTAGGAGCAGTTCTACCAGCAGGGTGGTAGATAGAGAGTTCTTCGACGTAGAGAGAGGCTAGAGGCCAGGCCACGTCGTGTAGGTGGTGGTAGAGGAGACGGTGTTTATGATCGTGCTCCGGAGGGTGGTTTCCGTTCCAACAGAGTTCCATATCGTTATGGATACGGTTTTGGACCTCGTGGTCATGATTTTAGGCAGAACAGAGGACCGTGCTTTGATCCGCGTTTTGGTCTAGACTCATATGATTCCTTCTACTTTCCTACATACGAGCAGATGGCTCGACACTGGTTTAGCACTTTTGCTAAACCTGGTATTGGACCGTTTGCTCCCTCTCATGATTATTGATCTTGATTTGGGAGTTGTGTATCCTTTTTAGGATATTTTGAGTCAGTTTTTTCCTTCTTCTTTATTTTTTATTGAGTCTTTTTGTGTGCGTTCATATCATGCATAATCATCAATCACATTTTGAACTTGCTTCTGTTATATGATTAATCTGCTTTACTTTCTCTAGCTAGTATATGTTTTTGATTACTTGTTGATGATCATGTTCTATTTCAGTTCACATGATATATCTGATATTTGTCATATGCATGGCTTTTATGTTTTTAAAATTGAAAAATGATCACCATTGCTTCTGGTAACTAGCATGTGTAGGCTGAATGCGTTCGCTATCTTTTACATGCCTGGTAGCTAGATCCTTACTTAGATGCAGATATGCAACTTGGACATCCATATGCTTTAAATATGAAAAAAATGTGTTATAAAAATGATAAAAAATTCAGAAAAATGAAAAATTTATGCATTTTCATGATTATTAGAAAAGATCCAGGTGGGTTTGCTTTGTCGCATTGCATTGTTCTGGACTGCTTACCATAGCACTTTGGTATGAACTAGGACGGTGTAATGTATGCCAAGACCAATGTCTTAAGCTTCTGATGGTCCAGTTCTGGCCTAGGCTTGACTTGGTCGGTTAGCATAAGGTTTGACATGCAAATAACCCCTGGCAGAAATGAAAAATAAAAAGAACAAGAAATAGTCTGAAAAATTTAAAAGATGACAAGTTTGCTGAAGCGCTTTGTTTTGGACAATGCTTATCTTGGTAGATATCAGTTAGCTTTTGCATCTCATGTTTTACTTTGCTTGTTAACTAGAAAATGTGGTGATGCTTTTGTTTGCAAAAATCAAAAAATGTGTGCTAATGACTCTCTTTAGATATCATCTATTGCACTGATCATGTCATGTATCTTAGACAGTATATCTTTTGCTATACCTGTTAGATGTTGTAATTGCAGTCAACCATATCTAAGAAGCATGCTTTTCACACTCCACCTGCACCCCATTTGCATTCATGGCATATTTTGAGGGGGAGTTTCATTTCAGGGGGAGTTTGTGTCTATGTCTTGTTAGAGTGCATTTAGTCTTACTTGGTGAGTCCAATTGTCATCAAGGGGGAGAAATTTTGGAGTTTAGGGAACATTTTTAGCTTTCACTCAGATTCATTTCAGGGGGAGTTCCTTGTTGGTAATTCTGAGATTTACACTTGTTTTTGAGTCTTTATTTTTGGTTAACCATAATGACCATTTTTCTTGCTTCTGTTTGGCTTTTGGTCATTAGGGTTAAACTTTTATTTTATTTCTTCTATTTTCTTTTGTCTTTGTTTTCCTGTTTCCACATGTTTTGCAGGTTCTGAAGATGAGCTAAAGAGGGTGTTGAGAATGCACTCATCAGGGGGAGATTGAGAAACCATGTTGAAGAACATGGGTTTGATACTCCAGATATGATGAGTGATTGTCAACGGAAGTCAAAGGAAGAGAGAGGAAGACCTGCCGAGTCTGAGGCGCGTCTGACTCAGGTACACGGGCAGCGAGCGACGGCCGGGTAGAGGGGCCGCGGAGTCAGGCTGGCCCAATCCGGGTACATGGGTTAGGAGCAGCAGATGATCCAATAGTCTGTTGACTGGGTTTGACTCAAGTACACGGGCGGTGAGCGATTGCCGGGCTGAGGAAGCTGTGGGGTCGGGTCGACCCAATTCGGGTACCTGGTGCGAAGACGGTGGACGCTTTGTCAGTTTCGGCGCAAAACTGATAACCTATGATTAATTTGTTTTTAGGATATTAATATTTAGTTTTTAAGTTTAGAATATTTTTATTTGAGTCAGGTGATTTTTCTAAGAATATTTTAGTAATTTTCGGAATTTATTTTAGAGTCAGTATTAATTTACCCTAGGGGTAAATTAGTCTTTTCATGTATTAGGAGTCGCTTATAAATAGACCCCTATCCCCCTGGGATAGATGACTGTTTTTTAGATTAATCTACAGTCCACCGAAAAATCTCTCTCCTTCAGAAAAATTTCGTCGCCGCTTGTTTCTTCCATCGGCGCATGCTGTTCAATGCAATCTGGCTATAGGCAGTGCGACGCAACGGGTTTCCTTGTGCTGTTTTTCCTGCGAGCGACGTGACGCAACGAGGCGGGACCCACGGTAGCATGCCAACTGGTGTTCCATGGCAGGGGCCGCACGGAGATCCACGGCGTATTCTTCACGGCAGGAAGCCTGCACACCAACCGGCAGGGATTCTTTTTTTTCTCCACGTGCGCGGGCCCCACGCGAAAGTCAGGTTGCAGGATTTTTTTCTGCTGTTTGTGTGAGAGCGCGTGGCTCAAGATGTCTGGCTGCTGGTAGGCCATCATGGCGGGCATCATCACGTAGGCGTGCAACGGCGTGAAAAGCCAGCGGCAGTGCAGTGCTTGCGCAGGGGCCTCGCGTCACACGCCGGCGTGCACACTGAACGGCGGGAGCAGCATTTCGGCTCCAGGATTTCAGTGGGACCCACGGTGAAAAATCCCTAGCGCAATCTTCGCACAGTGCACGCAACTACGGCGAGTAAAAGGTCTGGAGTTATTGCGCACGTTTCGCGACGCACGGCCGGCGACGACGAAGATTTCCACGACTCAGTTTCTCGTAGATCGGCATGCAGGTAAGTAGTTTTTAATCTCCTATTTTTCAGCAGATTTAATTAAACCAATCTTTATCTGTTTTCTAATTAGCTGCAGATCTGTTTAGAAAATCCGGGGTTAATCTTTATCTGTCAAAATATTAATAGTACTCACATATTGTTAATAAAGTATTTTTCATCTGCTCATAAATTTATATATATATATATATTTATCTAGTCGTAGTAATATTTCTATTCTAAATTTATATGAAATATTTTATGTTTATTTCTGATGAATTTCTGGATGACTCATATTTTATTCATTTGATTAGTATCATATTTTTAGACTGCATTTTGAATTATCATATATTTATCTAGGGATTTTGTTTTCGCCGTTAAATATCTCTAGTATTCATTTTTATTCACTGCGGTTATTTTATTTTAGTCTAGTTTATTTTTCTTTGTCATTTTATTCAGGACACCTTCTTTTTTAGACTAGACAACTTTAATTCCATTAATTTGCTTTGCTAATATTATTCGTCTGGTTAAGTTTGTTTGGGTGTTGGGATTAGATCATAGTTTAGCATGAAATTTTTAGGCGCCCATTCACCCCCCTCTGGTCGCTACTTTCGGTCCTACACAAGCCATGGTGTCGAGTGCGGTGGCGGCGCCTGCGGGGAATCCCCAATAGTCCGGCCCCCACGACCTCCTTCTGGCTTAATCTAAATACTCCGATCAGTCATACAGTCTAGGACCATCGACTTGGACGAAGAAATATATTGCAACGGCGACTGTCGAGAAGATAAGACCGGGGATTAAAATTCGTCAACCTAGTTCAGAAGCAATTCCCTCGCCTCGGATCAGAAAAGTGATCGTGTTCGAGGCTTTCTTCGAGGTGGGATTAGGACTTCTGGCAGTGGACTTCCTTTCAGAGGTACTGGAGCTCTTTCATGTTACTATTCCGCAGCTGTCCCCAAATGCCATAGCGCGTCTTGTGATCTTCGAATGGGCAATGTGAGCCGAAGGTTGCCAAGGAAGGGCGGAGATCTTCGCAGCACTCCACAAGGCTTCCTACTAGCCGAAGACTTATTTGGGCAGCGGAGGAGAGAAAATAGTAGTTGCATTTGGCAGTATCAACTCCCGGCTCCGGGATGAATTCCAGAGTCGATATCCAGCGAAGTCCATCAACGCTAGATGGTACATAGACTGGATTCTTCGCTGGTTCTACACCGAAGTGGGAGTAGACAGCACCTTGGCCGGGCCTCTAAAAGACATATTTTTCTGGAGGGATGCCAAAGTTCACCTAGATCCGAGTCAGCTCGAAGCTCGCCTCAACCTGCTTCAAAAAATAAGACGCCGCATGAGCATGCGAGACTTAGCAGAGGAGTTCATCGGGCTCTGGATTCCGCCTTTGATGGCCAACTGACCTATTAACTTCGAAGAGAATCCAGAGGGTGGACTCCGAGAAATCTCTTCGAGCTCTGCAGGTAACTTCGGAAACTGCAAAATGTTTCATATGTAATAATTTCATAAGAAATGATATAACTGAAATAAAAACTTATCTTTCAGCTCCACGCGCCACCTTGACTTCAGAGCAAGTTGTACGGGCTTCGGAGAAGATCCTCGGAGCCCCAACTCTCGCTGAGAAGGAATGGAGGGTGAAACTGGTGGGCAGTTGGGAGCGGTTCAACCGAGTATGGAGTGTACTCGGAGTTGACACTCCTTCCCTTCCGGACTGGAGAACTTCTGAGCCTGGTCCTAGGAAGAGGAAAGCTAAAGCCGGGACTTCGGCGCCAACCAAGACTCCTGTGAAGAAGTTGGCTCATAAACCGAAGTTTGTGGCCCCTTCCAAGTCCTCTACTTCATCTTCGAAGTCACCTGAAGATGAAGGATACAGAGAAATGCAGAGGGTGTTGGAAGCCCTTATTACCGAGGATGAAGGGGCGCATGCAGAGGTCAAAGTCCCCGCCAAGGGTGACATAGCGGCTGTGTCTGCTGGACAAGACAACCTCAAGCAGGCAGAAACTTCGAATGTCCTACCTAGCCAAGAGGCCCTTGTTGCTGAAGAAGGCGTAGTCTAGGTAGCAAATGATCAAACTTTGGCTCTGGACGAAGTGATAACTGCTGTTCTTGGAGAGATTTCAGCAGCTAATCCTTTGGTTCCCAACTCCGAATCTGAGGAGGACTTCGAAGAGGCATTCGAGCCTCCGAGCAGTCCCATACTCATCCGTCGACAGAATGTCGAAGGTAAGCCTCAGTTGAGTACTTTTTCTTTCTTTCCATGTCCTGTGAAGTTTATGCAATATATAATACCTTTGATTTTACAGGATCAACCCCAATAGAGATGACCCCTCCCGTGAAGACTGCGCCTAAAACTTCGACATCTTAGAAGTCAATTCCGGAGGAGGCTATGAAAATGGGGCCTGGAAAAGGTAAAGGAAAAGTGGATCCTTTTCCTGCTCCAAACTCTGGATTAACCCCATCGAAATCTACAGACGGAGGCTAGTCCACAGAAGGGGGCCAATCCACAGAGGTCTCCGGGGATGCGGTGCTGCGTTCCGGCCCTTCTCCAAATGAAGACGATCAAAGAGCCTTGTCAAGGCTCCCCCTCCTAGCTCCTTTTCTAGAGCGAAGGACTGGGCTTTGGACTCTGCTAGAGCTAATCGTGAAGTCGGGGAGACTGACTTGGTGGCTATTCTTGGGGAAGCTGAGGGGTCAGAGTTAGATGCGGCGTTGGAGCGGGCAGCCTACTAGGTACGAAGTATCTACAATAATAGAGTTAGTTTTAACATGTAATAGTTTACTCACATTGCTTTTTCCTTCGCAGCAAATAGTCTTGGCTCGAGCTGCGGCTGTATCTAACGAGCGAGAGTGTAATCGTCTCAAGGAGAAGATAACTGCCCTCCAGGGGAGTCTTCTTAGCTCCGAGATTCGGACCTCCAGCTTGGATGAAATGGTAGTAGTGGAAAGGAAAGCCAGACTTGGTCCAGAGGCTGCTAATCGGAAACTCGAATCTGAATAAATCGTGCTTCGGGCTGAAGTAGAAAAACTGTGGATGGAGTAGGCGACCACGGGGACCGAGCTGGTCAAGCTCCGGGAGGAGCATGCGAAGTTAATGGAGAAGGCCAATAACTTGCTTGGTCAGAAGAACTCCTTGGTTACAGAGGCAGCTAGGCTATCTTGTTTGATAGACGAGCTGTCTTCATCAAGGGATATTTTGTCCGAAGACAAGGTAAAGTGCGAGAAGGTAGCCTTAGAGACCATGGACAACCTTCGGGGCGTCTTGGAATACTTCGGTACTTCTTAGACTTTACCTTCAACTAGCGACGTCCCTCTGCTGCAAAGACTGAAGATGATCCAAGTAGCAGTGAAGACTATGAAGATGGCGGGTATTCGGTATGGAGAAATCTCCGGCCATGTAGCTTCTCTCGAAGTGCTTCGCTATTACGAGGATTTAGGGCTATCAGTAGCACCAGACTCAGGGGCGAACCGAATATGTAAAAATTTATGCTTTTATCCTTTATGAATGAAAAGACTTATTTGGAAATGTTTTTAGGATTTCCGACCTTTTTTGGCTGATCTCGAAGTGCTAGAGGTTAACGAAGAGCTTCGCCTGCTATGGGCTACCTTCGAAACTCTAAGACCTCACAAACGCCCTCGATTTTCAATTCTTCGAGAAAGCCCCGGTGTAATTGCGCCCGAAATATGCAAATATATATTATCTTACATTAAAGAAGAGGAAAAAGAAGTTAACTTAGCACCTTCATCTTTTGAAGACATTGAATGGTCCGAAGAAGAAAATACTACTGAAGAACAAGTAAAGAAGAGTTCTGAACAACTTCAAAGCTGGGAAAGAAGCCCCGAGCGACTTCGAACCTGGGCTGAACTTTAGCAGGAATAGAAAGATTTTCGAGCTTCGAAAGGAGGGAAAAAAGTTAAACGTAAAGTTATTAAAACTCCTGGCTCCGGAACTAGTCATTCTAGCTTTAGTGGTAGTTCTAGGAATCGAAGAGGTCTTCGTTTCCTTCTCAGTATAGATACAGACTTTTCATGATGTAATGTAATCTGTTTGAATGATAAAGATTAAAGTTTCAAAATTGTCTCCCTACTTCCTAGCCCCTCTTTGGGTGTAAGCAACTTCGAAATTTGGTCGAAGGTGGTCACGCGCAACGAAAATAACTTTAGTTAGGAGTACAATTTTGGAGGCTCAGAGCCCCTTATCAACTTAGAGATTGATTAAGATCTCATAAAATATCTTCGACTCTATTAACTCGGAATTCTGAAAATTGGTAACTTAGCACCTTTTTGTTTGAATATAGTCACTTCGGACTCCTTTTTCAGATACCTTAGCATCCAATACAATTGGTCGCTTTGGACTCTTTTTACAAATGTTCTAAGCTATTAGCTCAAAGTCTATTTTGTTTGGCCTCCTTCGGCTCTTTTTGCAAATGCTATCAAACCAGTGGTTCGGAATTCGCATAGTGGTCTCCTTGGACTCTTTTTACTGATGCTTTCAAGCCAGAGCCTGGAATCCGTATCATTTGGTCTCCTTGGACTCTTTTTATTGATGCTTTCAAGCCGGTGGCTTGGAATCTGTTTTTTGTGACTTTCCCACCTCGTCGGAAGCTTCGAACCAGTGGTTCGAAGTCCGTTAAAGTGGTTCAAATGAATGACACTTCCCTCACGGCCAACTTCGTTCCTCCAGTGCATCCACTAGAAGTGTGAAGTGTTTGAGAGGTAGGCATTATCTAAACCATGAGCTTTATTTATTCAGAAGGTGTTTACAGATGATTACAAGGAGCCCCTATGCAAAATATCGCTTTAGGTGCTCCGCATGCCAGGCATGCTTTAACTCTTCGCCTTCTAAATTAGCTAGTTTAAAAGAACCAGGGTGTCCTAAACGTAGAATGATATATGGACCTCCCCACTTATTTCCTAATTCCCTGGTGCTATGATGCTTCGCAAAACTAAGTGACCTGGTTTAAGTTCATTAAGATTAACCTTCGGGTCAAACCAAGTCTTCGTTTGATGTTGATATTTCGACAAATTAGCCACAGCTCGAAGCCTTGTTTCTTGTGTTAAATCAAGCGAAGCTTGCCTTTCTCCTTCTATTTTAGGTTCGGTGGTGCGAAGAGATCCTCTTTTGAGCTCCGTCGACGTCATAGCTTCATCTCCGAATAATAATCTGAAAGGAGTAAAACCTGTGGACCTCGTTTGAGTGGTCCGAATAGACCATAAAATCTTCGGGAGTTCTTCAGTCCACAACGCCTTTGCTAATCCTACTATTCTTCGATTCAGCCCTGATAAAATATTACCATTAGCCCTTTCGATAGCTCCGTTATACTAAGGATGACGCACAACTGCAAAGCATATTTGTATGCCAAGATCTTCACAAACCTTCCTGAAGGGCTCCGCATCAAATTGTGTCCCATTGTCGACTGTGAGCTGTCAAGGCACTCCGAACCTGCATATAACATTTTTCGAAAAGAATTTTTGTACATTATTCGAAGTGATAGCTATGAGGGGTTCTGCTTCGACCCACTTTGAGAAATATTCAATTGCTACCATTGCGAATTTTAGATTTCCTTTTTCTACTAGGAAGGGGCCAATGAGATCCATGCCCATCTGGCAATAGGCCAAATCGGAGCAATGACTTGAAGAGCCGTTGGCGGACGATGACTTCATCTTCCCATCCATTGACAACCCTGGTAAGTGCGGACTAAACTCTCCTCATCAGCTACTATTGTAGGTCAATAGATCCCCTGGCGAAGTGTTTTTCCTGCTAAAGCTCGGGGGGGGGGGGAGATGGCTACCACAAAGGCCTTCATGATTTTCTCGGAGTATCTCTTGACCTTCGGTTTGAGATATACATCGGAGTAGGGGGAACATGCTCCGTCCTTGTCGAGAATACCGTTGATTATATGATAATTCCAAACTCTTAGCTTTAGCCTCGAAAGCTGTGGTCCTTCAGGCAAATTTTCTTCACCTTGCAATAACTACATGATTGAGCTCCGCCAGTCAGTGCTTGGAATGCAAAGAACCTCCGCAGGAGGAATTTGTGGCCCCGGAGGCGAAGTAAGTTATTCATAAAAGGCTCCTTCTGGAATATCTACAACTCCGGCTGCAGCTTTCGCTAAGGTATCAGCTTCCATATTTTCAGCTCTTGGTATACTTCAGATGGAAATCCCTTTGAATGCTGCTTCGATCTTACGGATCTCTTCCAAATATTTTGCAAGATGCGGATGACGGACTTGAAAACTTTTATCAACATGCCCTGCTACAATTTGAGAATCTGTTTTAATAACAACTCTTGTAGCACCCAAAGCTCGCGCTTTTCTAAGTCCTAACAAAATGCCTTCATACTCCGCTATATTATTGGTGCACTTAAAGTTGATCCTTGCGGAGTACATCGCTCTTTGCCCCGAAGGGGAAATTATTACTGCTCCAATGCCTGCTCTAGACGCTTGAAAAGCTCCATCGGAGTATATGGTCCAAAATCCCTCATTTGATTTCTCCAGAGCCCACATTGCGGATGGAGTCCATTCTGCCACAAAGTCTGCCACCACTTGCGACTTGATTGTTGTCCTTGCTATGAAGGAGATGCCGAAGGGTGCTAGCTCGACGGCCCATTTTCCAATTCTTCCCATAGAATCTTTGCTTCGGAGCATATCTCCCAACGGATACGAAGTTTGTACAATTACATTATGTGCTAGAAAATAATGTCGTAATTTCCTCGAAGCCATTATCAGAGCATAAGTAAACTTCTCAAGCTCGGAATATCTTGTTTTTGCTCTAGATAAGGCTTCAGATACAAAATAAACTGGATTCTGCACCAACTTCCCATTGAAATCAACTTCTCTAACAAGGACTGCACTAACAGCGGAGCCAGTAGCTACAAGGTAGAGGAGTAGTGTTTCATCTGCAACGGGCACAGTGAGTGTAGCGAGGTTACTGAGATAATTTTTAATATCATCAAAACTCTTTTGACACTCCGGTGTCCATGCAAAATCTTTGGATGTTTTTAATGATTTGAATATGGGGAGGCTTCGTTCTGCGGACCTTGCTATAAATCTGCTAAGTACTGCTAGGCGGCCAGTCAGCTTTTGTACTTGCTTTAAATTTTTTGACGGAGCCATCTTTTGTAATGCAGTTATTTGAGTAGGGCTAGCTTCAATTCCTCTACTTGAAACTAGATACCCTAGCAACTTCCCAGTGTGAGCCCTGAAGATACATTTTTCGGGGTTGAAACGGACTCCACACGCCCGAAGGCTCTCAAATGTTTCTGCTAAGTCTAGGCTATGTTGGTGCTTTAAAACACTCTTTATTACAATATCATCCATATAGGCTTCTACATTGCGGCCTATTTGATGACCTAGAGCCTTAGCAATTAACCTCGAAAAAGTTGCCCCGACATTTCTCAAGCCAAAAGGCATTCTTACATAACAGAATACTCCCAAAGGAGTTACAAAGCTTGTTTTGATTTCATCTTCGCGCTTTAACCAAATTTGATGATAGCCAGAATACGCGTCGAGGAAGCTTAATAACTCCGAACCAGCAGTAGAATCAACTAATTGATCAATTTGGGGCATGGGATAGGGGTCATGTGGGCATGCTTTATTCAAAGATGTAAAATCAATACACATGCGCCACTTCCCGGAGGATTTCTTTCTGACGAAGACTGGGTTAGCTAACCACTCTGTATGAGCTACTTCTCTGATAATCCTAGCCTTCAGTAATTTCTCCACTTCTGCTTTAGCAAGGATGGCCCTTTCTACTGATAACTTCCGAAGCCCTTGTCGAACAGGCCGAACCCTCGGGTTTACAAGCAAGCTATGCTTAATGATATCTCGACTAACTCCCGGAATGTCTTCATCAGACCAAGCAAAGACATCCAAATTTTCTTCGACGACTTTTTCTAACGAAGGAGCAATTTCTGGAGGCAAATCTTTGCCAAACTTAAAATAATAGTCTTTGCCGTCTTTTACAATAACCTTCGTTACAATTTATCCTTCGAGGCTGGGTCTTGGGAATGATTTTTTCGAAGATTCACTTGAAGCAGAGATATCCTCCGAATTGCCTTGTACATTATTCACTTGTCTCGGGTCAAGAGGGGGGGCATGACCATATTCTGCCCTTCGCGCAGTGGCTTGATCACCGAAGACAGTGATTACTCCCACTTGCATGAGCATCTTCATACATAAATAGTTATGGTGCGCCACGGCTCCGAACTGATTTAACATGCCCCTTCCGAAGATAACATTATATGCATAAGGGGCATCTACAACATCGAAGATTACTCCCTCCGTCCTTGCTAGGAGCCTCTCTCCGAAACCAACCTCAAGGCCTATCTGGCCAAGGGCATGGAGAGGAGGTCCTGTGAAGCCTTGTAGGGGATGAGCTGCGGGGAGGAGATGTTTCGTGGAGATACAGAGCTGATCGAAGGCTTGAACAAAGATGATATTTGCTGAACTCCCACCATCGACCAACACTCTCTAGACTTCAGTTCCTGCTATATCGATAGTAATGACAAGGAGATCTGCATGTGGGAACTTTATGCCTCTCGCATCATATGTAGAGAAAGATATTGGCACATAGGACCACTCAGGCATTGTAGCTGCAGATGAAGAAGTTCCAATATGGCCTACTTCCCAGACATATTCTCTTCGCTGTCTTTTTGACATACTGCCGAGGGTCCCTCCTCCAAAAATGGGGAGGACTACTCTTTTGCACCGATCTTGGCCATCTTCTTTCTTCGGGGGTGGCATAATATTGACCACCAGAGGTTGTCTTGCGGGGTCGAAGTTGTCTACACGTGCGATAGCCTGCACAGGCTCCGTACGTGCCTCAGAAGGGACTCGTTCAGTAGTGTCTCGACCAAAGGTTCTTTCAAGGTAGTAACCTCTTAAAGCGAGTATAGACTTGCACACATCAGTAGCATGACTCCGATTTTCACCATGAACGCAGCAGAAGAAGGCCTAGCCTTTGCCAGCTAGCTTCCCTGGTGGCCTCCAGCCGCTGGCCTTGCTTCCCTGAAAGTTACTTATAAACTTTTTCCTTAGCTGCTCCCAAGTTCTAATTGATGCTGGCTTCAAGGACCAGAACCAACGCAAAGCAACCCCTTTAAGAGCAAGGGGGAAACACTTGTCCATGGTGTCTCGGACTCCTCTGCTGGCCTCAATTGCCAAGGCATACGGCCAGGAGAACTCCCCCGGATCCTCTTCTTAGGAGTACTTAAAGAGCTTCGAAGTTTTAAACTTAGGGTCGAAGCGCACTTTCTGTAAATTGGGATGCAACGGAGACTCACTATTGAAGGAAGTGTTCTCTAGGGCTTCGGGATAAAGAAGGGAGTCGTCGTCTTGAGGCACTTCGGGGATGACAGGGGTTGCCTTAGGACGAAGCCTATCTGTGGCCTCTTGCCTACACCTTGCCACTTCAGCTTGGAGACTGGCCATCTGGGTTGCCATGTCGCCAAGGCCATCTTCATTTCTTCCGGAAGGATCTTCCAGGTCTTGGGAGCTGAACATGTCAGTTCGGAGCACAGTCGGAGTTGGAGGAGGAACTCCGTCTGGTTGAAGCATAGACGGAGTTAGAGGAGGAACTCCGTATGCTCGAGGAAGAGAATTCCCTTCGGGGGTCTGAGGTGGAGGAACTACTGAAGGTCCTCCGACCTCGACTGTATTGGAAGATCTTGCTCCGAAGGTTTGAGGGGACCTCCGAGTAGGACTACCACCTGAACTCCGCTTAGGAGGCGTGGTTCTAAAAACTTGGTAGAGAACGAAGTTTTTTGGACTAAGTTTCCCACAGACGGCGCCAACTGTTGGCGTAAAAGATTACACTAACAGGTTCTCGAAGATTAAGAACTAACAAACGAAGAGTTTGTGATATGAACTATTTCAAGCCTCCGAATTGGATAATAGCTCGAAGTAGTTCGAAGTTGTATATTGAATAACTGAGTATTCAATAATCATTACAGGGTGAGAATGGGGTATTTATAGGTAAAAATCTTAAGGAAAGGACCTTTTTACCCCTCAATTACAACATACATAGTGGAAACTATTCGGTACCCCTAATAGGGTTGAAATGGTAAAAGACTAATCTAATTAGAAAGAAGATAAGTCTTCCATCCTCACTGGCAGATAAGCTCTCTGAAGATTTAACCTTCGAAGTCATACTCTGAACAGAAGCCTGCATGGATTCTTCGAGCTTGATCATGTACTAGATCGGAGTTAATACTGGAACTTCGGTCTAGTAAATTGGCTGTCTTATAACTATAGAGACTGAAGATGAAGTATTTTTCACCAACAATACCATACACTATACACCACACATAGAAACCTATTTGTAACTAACACAATTGTTACAACAGAAGTCATGCCTGCAAGCTTATGACATGAATTGGACGTGCCCCGTATAGAAGAGTCCTCTTTCACTACTCACTCGCCAACCAATTAGGGGCATTGGTCCATACTCTTCGGGGGCTGATCAAGAAAGTTGTTGAGGACACTGTGGTCTCTAGACTGCTGCAAGGCCCGGTGTACCTCCTCGACGATCCGACAAAACTTCTACACATTCGGCCGGCACTACAGCCGCATGGGCCGATGTGGCTAGAGCAGTTGGGCACCTCACTCGGTCACGAAGCAAACAAGACGGCTCATGTGGTAAGCCCCGCACAGGGCCCGCCATAGGACGCACCATATGTCATCGAGAGGAATGTACTGGCGCTGTTCCCAGCGTTCGACACAAGACTGCCAAGACAGGTGGTGCCGCTAATGACATACGACATCACAAGAAATACATTGCCGGACCTCGTGCCACCAAGGGAGACACCCGATGGCATCCCTCCTAGGTATCATTGGATGACATACTATGGGGCACAACCCTACAATGACGAAGGGCAGTACAGGAACAATGTTGTTCGGCAAGAGCAATATAAACAAGTCCCAACACCTAACCAATATCCAACGTCATGGCAACAAGAAGACGACTTGGTGAATCGGATCATAGAAGTCATTAGAGATCAATTCAGGCTGAAGCCAAAAGAGCAAACATACATGTATTAGTAGCCATACACGGATTGGTTAGATCGAGTACTGCTGCCAGGCCAATACAAGGTACCTGACTTCACTAAGTTTTTGGGGCAAGACTCGATCTCCACGATTGAGCATATCAGCCATTTCCTCGCCCAGTGCAGAGAGGCATCAGCCGATGAGGCTTTGAGGGTCTGATTCTTCCCGATATCTCTATCGGGATTGGCCTTCGCGTGGTTCTCTTCACTGTCGATGAACTCCATCCGAGGATGGGCTGACATAGAAAAGAAATTCCACAAGTATTTCTTCACCAACATCCAAGAAATGAATCTTACCGACTTGATGACCATTAAGCAAAGAATGGACGAGTCGATACAAGATTATGTCCAGAGGTTCTAGGATGTATGGAGTAGATGCTATAGTTTGAGCCTCAGCGACAGTCAGTTGGCGGAGTTGGCCTTTCAAGGACTCCTAAACCCAATTAAGGAGAGGTTTTCATCACATGAGTTCGAGAACCTTTCGCCACTGCTACAAAGGGTATTGGCACATGAGAGCCGGTTCCAAGAGGCCAAGAGGGACAAGTATTAGAAGAAAGTGGCATACGCCCAAATATACCACTCGGACTCCGACAAGAGTAGCGACTCAGATGCTATGGTCGGTATGGCCGAGTGGTCCAAGAATAAGAAGCAGGTTGCTTGCCCGTGAGTGAAGCAGACCAAAATTGAAGAGAAATACGACTTCGACGTCAACAAGGCTGACAAAATATTTGACATGTTACATAAAGAGAAGTTGATTCACCTATCACCTGACCATATAATACCACCTGCCGATGAGCTAAAGAAAAGAAAGTACTTCAACTGGCACAACTCCCCATCTCACCATACTAATAAGTGCAAAGTGTTCAGGCAAAAAATCCAATCGGTTGTGGAGCAAGGCTGGATCAAGTTCGATGATGGAAAGATGTCGATGAACATCGATGGTCACCCGTTCCCAGTCAACATGGTGCACACGCATTACGTTGGTGACCGACGCACGAGGGGAGGAGGGAAGATCAGCAAAAACATCACCTTGACAGGCCTCATCCAAAAGTACCAAAGGAAATCATATGAGAGAGAAAATAGTGAAGATAGCCACAGTTACTCGCGTTTCAATCTCCATTGGAACTGTGAGTTCTTCAGGCTTTGCTGGAATGAGGGGATGCACCTACCATCCATAGACAACTGCCCAAAATGCGGTACTCAAGGCAGGATGCAAGACGGTCATCAGCCACGCAACATACCAGAGGGTACCGGCACTGGAAAGACTCGGTCCCGTCAATCTCGAAGGAATCAACTAGATGGTTGGTGACGACAAAAACATACCAGAGAATCCACGGTGGTGACCTCCCGGGATATTCACGAGAAGCCAGAAGAGAAGGGTGCAACATATGCAGCAAAGAGAAGGGAAGGCACAAGCATGGGAAGAAGAGACTGATCAGCCACGTAGAATAAAGAGTGAATGGCAACCGAAGGATAAGGCTGATCAGTATGACAAAAAGAAAGGTGCGGAGGTAAACATGGTTTTCTTCCTCCCTATAGAGTATTAGGCGACCCATGAAGACAATGTGGATCACACCGATACAATGGCTCAGTTGGTTTGGCTCCTTAGCTAACAATCTTTGATAAGCTAGAAGATCCTGAGCATCGACACCTAAGACCTCTCTACATCAAGGGGTTGGTTAACGGAAAGCCGATGTCCAAGATGATGATAAACAGAGGGGCGATTGTCAATTTGATGCCTTATGCCACCTTCCACAAGCTTGGAAAGATGCTAGAAGACCTCATCAGGACTAACATGGTATTAAGGGATTTCGGCGATAACTCATCAGACACAATGGGAGTACTAAACATGGAGCTGATAGTTAGAAGCAAGACAATGCCGACTACATTCTTCATGATAGAGGATAAAGGATCCTACAGCTTGTTTTTGGGACGCGATTGGATACACGCAAACTATTGTGTCCCCTCGACAATGCATCAGAACGTCATACAGTGGGTTGGCGATCAGATGGAGATAGTTCCCGCCGATAAATCGGTTAACATAGCTACATTTGATTTGTCAATATGGGAATCAGAAGGAGTCGTATGCTTATCAGGAGAGGCTTGGGATGACAACTTTCTTGAAGTATCAGATGATGACATCGAGCCGATCACCAAAGAACTACCTAAGATCGTCTTATAAAAGATGACGCTAAATGAGAAAAAGGCCCCCAATGGAGGAGGAGCGGACTAGAGATTACTTCAGAGGACCTGGGAAAAGGCCAAACAAATACATTGAGGGAAGTTTTACCGACCGTTCGGACAAAGCCCAAATAGCCGATGTCGATGGCATCGTCTTGAGATCGCCGATGCAAAGGCATCACCCTTAGACCAAAGCACAACATGACAACTCATAAATGCTCCGACGAAGGTCGAGGTGAATCCAAGAGGATTACTTCAGAGGCATGGGAAGATGCTGTATGAGGAACAATGAAGGAAAATTTCTCGATCATTTAGATAGAACTTTGAAGTCGGTACGCATAGAATCCGATGCCAACGGTATCACCTTGAAACGGCCGATGCAGAAGCATCGTATGCCACAGAACACAGTTCAAAGTTGAAAAATGGAATTAACAAGATACATTCAAACTCCTGAATTACAAGGCAAAGAATGTTACACAAATTTACAAAAGGAAAGAAACCCGCCCAGAGGGCTCCCATCAGTTCCACTCTTGAGTTGGCTTCTTCCCCCACCCAGCCGGTTGAATTTACTCTGCCCAATCGATGATCTTGGTCCATATCCCACTCACCCATGTAGAGGGAGTTAGGGCGCCAGCACCCAAGTTCGTAGTGGCCAATATCGACCCGTATTATATCAACCGGCCACGGAAGATCACCAGGGGGTATCGCGATCAATATCCTGCAGAAAGCAAGTTAATTTGATGGAACAGAAGATGGCAGGAGGTGAATGAAAAGAGGAACAAGGATGTTTACCTTTGGCCCTGTATCGGAGGTTTCGGTTATTTTTTGTCCCAATACAGAGAGCAAATGTTGCTTCAGAACTTCTGATATGGTCTCGGAAGTTCCGACAAGCCATAAGTTCCAATTCAGAATCGAGGAATTTAGTACTGATCGGAAGTTCTAAGGTGGGCGATAACAGATTGGATCTTTTGCATGTCGTACTATATTGGGAGACCTAAAATACTCTGTCAGAAGTTCTGATCTAGGATCAGAAGTCATGACGTGGGCAAATAGATTGGATCTATTATGATTTTGAGGGTTTTGAGATAGGCATGACCAGGGGGCTATTGGCCCTATAAAAGAAGAGGAGGAGGACGTCTTGGAACTAGCAATAAGCCTAGATTAGATCTAGACACCAAAGACTCCTCTCCTCCCTTTCTTGATCTCAATCGTTGAGGTCAAGGATCCCCGTCTCTCATGTGCGGTGCTAGCACGCTGCTGTGGGAGGTACTCCATCCCTGTACATGTGGATAATGTGGAGGTGTTGCTCCAATAGCGACACTCATGGACATCTTCATGCAAACGACTACGTCGTCTTCATCGATCGGATCGATGATGGACGACTAGGACAAAGCAAGGATAGGCTTGACACGCTACTCCTACATCTTCTTCCGCTGCACCTAGCACATCTCGTGGTAGAAGGTAATGATCCATGATCTCGCACGCTACTCCAACATCTTCTTCCGCTGCACCTAGTGCATCTCGCGGTAGAAGGTAATGATACAATCACTTGTAGATTGCTCGCCTAACTTTGTTTTGCAGAGAATGATTTGACTGGCATGACCTTGGATAAATGTTATGTATGAGATGCATGCAATGAATGTAAATTAAATATGGCCCGTGTGTCATGGTTATTTACAGCTCAAGGCTGATGTAAAATTTATTACGGCTTGCATGTCGTTTCCGCTGTGCTTCGACCCATGTAATTAGTATAGACTATGTGATATGGACTAGTACTCTTCATGGAGGCCAGGAGCACGCACTCAATGATGGGATCCATGGAGATGGAGATCGCCATGTGAAGAGGGCCATGCTATGTCACAATTAATATGATTGCTTGTGATGCTTTCTTTGTTCCTGTTATTCTATTCTTGCATGTTTCGTGTGTGCTAGGGACATTACAGTGCTAGAATAGTTTTCCCTCAGAAAATTAAGTGTTAATGCTCTTCCCAATAACTGCACCCACCAAGGTTCGTGTTCATCGATAGTGTGTCTGCCAAAGCAGGGTGCTATCTTTTATTTTGACCAGTTGGGGTGGAAGTCAAACTTCTGCACGCATAGTATTGGTTCACTTGACAAGGTTATCAAAAAGGTTTTGTGCCTTGGATCATAGGAGATGGGGTCGAGCATTGGATGCTTCTCTAACGACAAGAGTCACATACGATGTGATTAGCAAGGAGTTGCTTACCTATGTCAACTAGCTTCTAGCAGTGATGTGAAAACTCACTAGGAAATAGCGTGAACATGGATCTTGTGCCACTATTAGTCATTAGAGGGAAAGTGACTTGGTTTAAAATAGTGGAACATCTTTTATTAGATAGAAGATAAACACTGCATAGTGCTAAATGTTGCATTTGATCTTTTGTAGATCATGGAACCTACTACTTCTACTATTAAGAGCACTCTAGTTTTTAATTTGCGATCTATACTTGAACGTGAGAAACTATCTAGAACAAACTTTATGGATTGGTATCGAAATTTGAGAATTGTTCTTAAATAAGAGAAAAAAGTATTATGTTCTAGAGGAACCTCACCCTGATGAACTAGGAGAGGATGCTTCTGCAGCAACAAGCGTGCTTATGAGAAGCATGCTAGTGATTCTGTGGATGTCAGTTGTCTGATGCTTGCCAGCATGTCCTCTACGTTTCATAAATAATATGAGGAACGTGATGCTTATGATATGATCGTAGGTCTTAAGGGCATGTTTCAAAACAAGGCAAGGGCAGAGAGATACAATGTGTCTAAGTGCTTGTTTGGTACTAGGATGGCAGAAGGGAGCCTAGTGAGCCCTCATGTGATCTAGATGATTGATTGCGTGGAGACTCTAGAGAGACTAGGCACTCCACTAGATCCATACTTAGCTATTGATGTCATTTTCTAGTCGCTCCCACTGAGCTTTGAGAATTTCATCATGAATTATAACATTGTTAGACTGGAGAAGACACTAGCTGAGTTGCATGGGATGCTAAAAATAGTTGAGGAGAGTATTAGGAAGTCTCCTAATCAAGTGATGTTGGTTCAGAAGGAGGGCAACAGGCGGAGGAAAAAGGCTAAAACTACAGATTCGATCTCTATTGCGAAGTCTAAACCGACTGAAAAGTCCAAATCGGGTTCTGCTAACTCTGATGTGTGCCACCACTACCACAAGCCTAGGCATTGGAAACGCAATTGCAAGGTATATCTGGAAGAAATGAAGAACAAGAAGGGAAGTGGGACTTTCGCTTCAAGTATTAATGTTATTGAAATTAATATTGCTACTGGTCCAAATGATTCATGTGTATTTGATACGGATCGATGATTCATACTTGCAAATCATTGCAGGCGCTGCATAGAGTAAGAAAGTGTGCAAGTGGTGAGCTGGATATCCGCGTCTAGAATGGTGCAAAGGTTGCAGCATTGGCCGTCGGCGTTTATTCACTGTCGCTACCGCCATGAATAGTTTTGGAGTTAAATAATTGTTATTTTATTCCCGTCTTAGGCAGAAACATTATCTCTTCTCCATGTTTAGAGGAAGATGGTTTTGAATTGGGAAATTTGGATCAATGTCATTACAATTTTGCGACTTTAAAGAAATACCATTACAATTCACGTATTTAGATTCATGCCACTATAAATTTAGAGAACTCCAAATTATACCATTTCTAAATTTAGAGAATTCTGAAATATGTCATTATAATTTTAGAGAAATCTGAAATATGCCATTAGATTTTGTGAGAGCTACAATTTCGAAATGGCACATATACAAATAGATAAATTGTAGTGGCAAAGTTCCAAAGCACGGTAATTGTAATGACATATATCTAAAAAACCCTTTTGAATTCGTAATAAAGAACAAGAGTTGTTCAATATTTTTGAATGAAATGCTCTATGGTGTTTGTCCATTAGTGAATGGATTATATATTCTAAGTCTTGATGATGCACATGTTTATAACATTAGTACTAATAATCAAAGACTCAATTATTTAAATCCTACTTACGTCTGGCATTATCATTTAGGTCATATAAATGGGAAGCGCGTGCAGAAGCTCTATAGTGATGGACTTTTAGAGTCATTTGATTTTGAATCATATGACACATGTGAGTCTTGCTTACTTGGCAAAATACCAAAGACACCTTTCACTAGATAGAGTGAAAGGGCGAGTGAGCTATTGGCCATAGTACATACTGATGTGTGTGGACTAATGAGTCACATGGCTAGGAAGGGCTTTCAGTACTTTATCACTTTTACCGACAACTTAGTAGATATGGCTATGTATACATGATGAGGCATAAGTGGGAATCCTTCGAAAATTTCAAGGAGTTCCAGAATGAGGTACAAAATCACACGAGCAAGACAATTAAATTTCTAAGATCTGATCATGGGGGTGAATATTTGCGCCATGAGTTTAGTGATCATCCGAAGCAGTGTGGAATTGTTCCACAACTGACTCCACCTGGCACGCCCCAATGGAATGGGGTATCTGAGCGGAGAAAACACACTTTATTGGATATGGTGCGGTCCATGATGAGTCACACTGATCTTCCATTATCCTTTTGGGGTCACTCTCTAGAAACTACACCTTTCACGATTAATAGAGTTACATCTAAGTCTATAGAGAAGACACCATATGATATGTGGTCTGGGAGCCATCCCAGTTTGTCTTTTCTAAAGATTTTGAGATGTGAGGCGTATTTCAAACGCATGACATCTAACAAGCTCAGTCCTAAGTCTAACAAGTGCTTCTTTCTGGGGTATCCTAGGGAAACCAAAGGATATTATTTCTTTAATAGAGAAGAGGGCAAAGTGTTTGTTGCTCGCAATGGCGTATTTCTTGAGAAAGAGTTTCTCTCGAAAGAGGTTAGTTGGAGGATTGTGCATCTCGAAGAGGTTCGAGAGCCACTGGAAAATGTTCTAGATCCCACTGAACCAGAGCAGGAGACGCAAGCTGTTGTAGACCCTTTTATAGATGTGCCAGCCCCACGAAGGTCTGGGAGAATTGTCCATGCGCAAGAGAGGTAAATGTTCTTGACCACTAGGCATCACGACGTGTTGTTGGATAACGACAAGCCCAAGACATGTGCGGAAGCAGTGATGGGACTAGACTCTGAAAAATGGCTTGGAGCCATTGGATCTGAGTTGTAGTCCATGCAAGAAAACCAAGTTTGGAACTTGGTTGATCCACCCTATGGTGTAAAAACTATTGAGTGTAAATGAATCTTAAAGAAAAAGATAGACGTCGATGGAAAATGTTCACATCTATAAGGCATGATTAGTGACGAAAGGTTTCAGACAGATTCAAGGTGTTGATTATGATGAAACCATTGACGCTAAAATCTGACGACAAAGCACCAAACACACGGATGCTGATCCGACAATCAAAAAGCGTGTGGATACTTAGGAGTAAACCCCTAAGCGTAACACAACGTCGGCGTCACATTCCGACGACCCTTAAACAACGGTAAGGGAATAACGAAGTCGCCAGGCAATCAAATAATATCAACTAAAATTATTCAATTAACCGATGTGTGTGAAAAAGGTAATTAAATTGGCTAGAACAAGGCCGGTTCAACTGAGGGTCCTAGCGGTCAGACCAGCCAAGGTATGTCGGTCAGACCGAGGCTATACCGCCGTTTTAGACTGATGGTAGGGAGAATGGGCCGAAGGGGGGGCTTCAACGTGCAGTGCGAAGGGTGGCCGAAGGGGTCCCTCTAGCCTTCGGTCGGTCGGATCAAAGGTATAACCCTGGTTAGACCGAGGGGTTTTCGAGTGTCTGGGATCTAACGCGAAGATGGTCCCCCGATGTGAAGATACCTCCAGCGTGAAGAGCCTCGAGGGTAGACACCTCGACGTCCGGTGTGAACCCTAGCCCTCGGTCGGTCAGACCGAAGGGAGTGCTCCGGTCGGACCGGAAGGCGTGCGATACTCTGGGTGAAGGGCTCCGGCATCCTGTGCGAGGAAGCCTGAAGCCTCTTGCACAGCCCGGTCAGACCGGCCGCACACCGTCGGTTAGACTAGCGTGTGCCAGCAACGACGCGATGAGGCATGCCGGCTCGTCAGGTGACGACATGACATGGTGCGGTTAGACCGGTCCTAGACTGCTGGTCAAACCAACAGTCAGAGATGACTGACTCCCTGCTTCATCGGTGATGACTCCAATAAAGGTTCCTTGATGTGGGGATTCTTGATGATGAAGAAGGGGGAGATAAAGTACCACAAAAACACCAAGAAAGCAAGGGCAATTCGGTCAAGAGACTGAATCACCAGTAAAACTGATAAAACGATAGAAATCCATTAAGTGGATGAAACAGATGATTCACGAGTGAACCGACAAGGATTTGCCATGATTACGACGCGACGGACGGAGATATTTCAGTGCAAACTAACGAAGATGGGCGTTAAAACTAAACCTAGGGAAAAAAGGTAGATTGAAAAGTAAAGGTACGATTCAAGGAAATAATAGATTAGATCTATTAGGGTTTTGGGGGGCTCCTTGAATCGGCCTTTCCTCTATTTATAGAGGTTGGACATGAGTGCTTGGGGTCTAATCTGAGTTAGATTCGAGTCCAAGTCATCAAAGATTAATTAGGGATAAAAATACTCCGTAACCACTAATCTGACTTGTTGGATTCAGACTAACTTCGGTCAGACCGAAGGGATCCCTTCGGTCAGACCGAATGTACCACTTGAGTCAGACCGGCCTGTGCCAGGACTTGGCATATTTTCGTCCAAAAATACAAATTTTGACATTTTGACAATTTTTACCATTAATGCCATTTTTTGCTATCAACACATGCCCCCTGCGTTTTGGCAAACTTTAGTGAGCCAAAAACATAACGAGCTAAGGGCGATATGCTTCATATCGGCCTTTCGACACTTCAAGCGTTTTGCCACACACTTGGGAAGTACTTTTCAAATACCTACCATTCAAAGCTCTACAAAATCTCTCTCCTTGTAGAGACTCTAGCAAATATGCATTACCTGGAGTGATTTCAACAACTCTAAAAGGACCTTCCCAACTAGGCGACAATTTACCAAACGTTGGGCTCTTAGTGCCTAATGGCAAAATCGTCTTCCAAACCAAGTCACCAACTTGAAACGATTTTTCTCTCACTTTCGTGTTGTAAGCCCTAGCCACTCTTCTTTTGTCTCTTTCTATTGCTTCTAGAGCTCTCAACCTATTATCGGTCACTTCTTCTAAATTATCCTTCAGAAGAGCCATCTTGCTTAAGTAATCTTAAAGAGTCAAGATTCACCTCTACGAGCAAAATGGCTTCTTGTCCATACACTAATTAATATGGACTCACCTTGGTAGCACCATGCTTTGCAACCCTACATGCCCATGATGCCTCAGAAAGCACTTCATGCACCTTCTAGGAAACTCTTCAATCTTTTTTCATAATGAGGTTAATCACAGTTTTATTACTAGACTCGGCCTGACCATTGTCTTAAGCATAGTATGGTGAAGAGTTTATCAACTTTATACCATAAGATTCGACAAAATCACGTACTTCTTTAGAAACATACTAAGCACCTTGGTATGTAGTAAGATTTTGAGGAATACCGAATCTATGTATAATATGCTTCAAGATGAAATCATTTACCTCGTTCTGCATCATGTTCTTGAGAGGCACAACCTCGGTCCACTTGGTGAAGTAATCTATAGCCATCAACATGAACTGATGCCCTTTTGAAGAGGAAGGATAAATTTAGCCGATGAAGTCCAAGGACCAACCTCAGAACGGTCATTGTTTGAAAATAGGATTAAGAAAATATGTAGGAGCAAGCTGAATATTACTAAACATTTGATAAGCTTCACATCATCTATAGTACTTAAAAACAATCCTTAGTCAAAGTCGGCCAATAAAAACCCGCTCTTTTGAGCATCCAACTCATTTTCTGGGTCGACTGATGAGTGCCACAAAGGTCTTCATGTACTTCACCCACAACAAGTCTAGACCAATTGGCATTCAAACATCTCAAAAGTACTCCATCAATAGTTCGGCGATACAACTCATCGTCGAGTAATACAAATTTAAATGCTTGCAGCTGAACTTTATGATCAACCCACTTGCAAGGATCCCTCAAATACTGAATGATTGGAGTTCTCCAATCATCGTCGTGATTATCTGAAGTACTCACCAAATGCTCGCTCGGATTGGCGTCCAAATTATAAACTTCAACCTGCCATGCGTGTCCTAAAACCTCCTGACACATCGGGGTCAGACTGGCCATGGAGGGCTAGTCATACCGGCCATTGCCGGACCTCCCCGCAGGCCGGTCAGACTGTCTAGACACCTGCGGTCAGACTAGCCATGTCAAGCCGATCATATTGATGTGCTTTGACTCACGTGGTAAAATAAAGTCAAGCATCTATTTTTCTTGTGCAAAAAATTTTCCGCTTTTAATTTGGTAACCATATGCTTGCTGAGCCAAATCATTTGCTACTGAGTTAGCTTCTCTAGACACATGTGAAATCTCAAAATCAACAAAAGTACCAATTATGTTTAGACATTTATCCAAGTAACTATTTAGCAAACCATTGAAACATTGAGCATCCTTAGCTACTTGTTGAACTACTAACAGCGAATCACTATATGCATGAATATATTTAACACCCATGGAGTTTAACAATTCAAGTCCTAGTAATAAAGCTTCATATTCGGCATGATTATTAGTACGAGGAAATTCTAAACGTGCCGAGGTCTTGAAACTCATACCACTAGGTGATATGAGCACAACTCCAACACCTTGGCCATTCTTGCAAGACGAACTATCAAAGTAAAGTTTCCATAGTATTACCTCAATCAAAGCAGTATCACTACTCCAATTGACATCTACATGGTGATCAACTATAAAATTTATGACAACTTGGCCTTTCGTAGCTTTCAGTGGTTCATAAGCCAAATCGTACTCAATCAAAGCATAAGCCCACTTTTAGATTCTCCTACTTAGAATCGGCTTTTGCAACATGTATTTTATAACATTAGTTTAACAAGTAACAATACATGTGCCATATAGAAGATAGTGGTGAAGCTTGGTAGATGTATAATAAAGTGATAAACACAAACTCTCTAAGAACATGTACCTCGTCTCGGCATCCAATAGGCGGTGACTCAAGAAGGTGATGATGTACTCCTTTCCCTCCACTTCCTGAGTTAGCACAGCTCCTATCATGCTATCTTCTGCAGCAATGTATAGCCGAAATGGAATCCCGACTTTCGGTGCTCACCACAGGTGGTGATGACAAGCATTCTTTGATTTTCTCAAACGCGTGTTGCTGACTTGCCCCCCAAGTGAATTTAGCCTCGTTCTTCAGCCAAATTATGGGGACAAAAGCATCAATATTGCCAGAGAAGTTAGATATAAAGCGGGGCAAATAATTGACCTTGCCTAGTAACTTTTGCACATCTCTCTTGCATGTCGGCGCTTCAAAGTTCTTAATATTCTAAAGCCTCTTAGGATCAATCTCAATACCTCTTTCATGAATCATGAATCCTAAGAACTTGCCCACCGACACGCCAAAAGCACACTTGAGTGGATTCATTTTTAAGTCATACCGACGCATTCTCTCAAAAGCAACTCTCAAATGGGCTAAATGGTTTCTCATAACATCCAATTTGACAACAACATCATCTATGTAGACCTCTAACATTACTCCTAGCAAGTCATGAAAGATCAAGTTCAAAGCACATTGATATGTAGCGCCAACATTCTTTAAACCAAAAGTCATAACAATTCACTCAAACAAGCCGACAAAACCATTGCATCGAAAGGTTGTCTTATAGACGTCCTCTTCGACCATAAAGATTTGATTATAACCAACATTGCCCTCAAGAAAACTTAGTACCTTATGTCCTGAAGTATCGTTGATCAACATGTCAGCTATCAGCATGGGGTACTCGTCCTTCGGAGTGGCCTTGTTCACGTACCTGAAATAAATGCATACACGGATCTTGCCACTCCCTTTCTTCTCTACATGCACAATGTTAGCAACCCATTCAGCATACCTGCATGGCCTAATAAACTCAGCCTTGAGTAATCGTTATATCTACTCTTTAACTCGGTCATACACGGCTGAATTAAAGCGGCGAGGGGGCTGTTTATAAGGCCTAAACCTGGGTTTAATAGGTAGTCGATGCTCCACGAGCTCGTGTCTTAGTCTGGGCATCTCACTGTATTCCCATGTGAAACAATCGACATATGACTCAAGCAACTTTATTACTTCAGCCTTTTCATCAGCCTGCAAATTTTGATTTACAAAAGTCAGCCTTGGAATACTACCATCGCCTATATTAACCTCTTCAAGAGGGTCGGCCGACACAAAACCTTGACCTAACTTATCTACTTCGCTAAAATCTCTGATGGCTTTGGCAATACCGTCTTTAGAAAACCAATATTGCTCTACACGAGAATTTAGCCAATCAAGATTACTCTTACTATACATGACTACTAATTTAGAGACAGTCGTGCTACACCAGTCGACTTTAAAAACATGGGAACAAAATGTTCCTCAGACACACTAACAAAATCGTAGTCTTAAAGATCTCTACCTGACAAGCATTCTACCATATCATGGACAGTGTCAATAGATACATTGGCCAAGCCAACCTGGGCCAAAGTATCAGCTGTACAATCTCTACATCATCGTCATCCCACTGAATCAGGCACTAGTGCAAAGTAGATGGAATACAGCAATTTGCGTGAATCCAATCACACCCAAGTGGCACACTATGGTTACCTTGCACGTCCACGATGAAGAACATCGTCGGGAACATCTTTTTGCCCACCGTCAGCTCTAAAGAAAGCACACCCTTGGCCTCGGAGCTCTCGCCGTTGAAGCCGTTGAGTGTCGAGTTGGTCCTTATTAGGTCATCTTCATTCTTGTCAAGCTTCTTCAGCAGAGAGTACGACATCAAGTTGATGGTGGCACCTCCATCTACAAGCATCCTCGAGATCAGCTTCCCATCGATGTCCCCTTGATGTAGAGAGGCTTCAAGTGACGAGCCGTATCCTTGGGCTTCTCGAAAATAGCCTCCCGAGGGTCATGGCTCAGTTGATCAACCTCGGCCTCATCCTGCGGGAGAGTGAACTTAGCAGGCAGCACGATGACATTTATATACATAGCCTAAGGAGGGGTCCCTCGGAGATGGGCGTGTAGTCGCCGTCCATCAAATCATCCTCCTCGTCGCTTGGAGTAGGAGTTGGGTTGTTAGTGACAACCGGCCTCAGCTTCCAAACCTGTTTCGTTACTCGTCGGGGACAAATATGAAGGTTATGCCCAAGAAAATTCAATGGATCGGAAGTTCCGATAGGGAGTATCGAAAGTTCCGGTTAATTTCTGGTCTCGATACATAGAGCAATTGTTGCTTCGGAAGTTTCGACGAGCCGGAAGTTCCGATTTGGAATCGGGGAATTTTTGTACTGATCGGAAGTTTTGAGGTGGGCGAAAACAGATTGGATTTGTTGTGTGTCGTGCTGAATTTGGAGACCTGAAAAATACCTTGTCGGAAGTTCCGATCGAGGATCCAATGTTCCTATGTGGGGTATCCGATTGGATCTGTTACGAATACGGATTAGTTGTAACTAATTTGTGAGTTCCAAGATGTGCATGACCTATGGGGCTTTCAGCCCTATAAGGAGAGAAGGAGGAGGTCTTGGCACAAGGAATAAGCCTAGATTAGACCTAGCCACCCAAGAGTCCTCTCCTTCCTTTCTTGATCTCAAACGTTGAGATCGAGGATTTCCCATCTCTCACGTGCGGTGCTAGCATGCTGCCATGGGAGGAACTCCATCCCTATATGTGTGGACTCCGTAAGTGACGCTCGTGGCCGTCACCATGAGGAAAGGCGACTTCTTCATCGATTGGATCGGTGAGGAACGGCTGGGACAAAGCGAGGATAGGCTTGACGCGCTTCATCAACCTCTTCTTCCACTGCACCTAGCGCGTCAAGTGCTATAAGGTACCGATCTATGATCTCACACGCGCATGAGCCTAGGGCCATAGGGCAGAAATTTTGAATTTGCCGGCTAGCGTAGCTCCCCTATTCCCCAACAGGATCTCCTCGAAGACAGCGTCCCGCTCATCCTCTGCCTTCTTCTCGCACATCTCCTAGGCTCGAAGACATTCTAGCCGACTATTTTGGGACTTGGTCATACCCGGGGGCACCCACGAAGGTTGTGGCTTAGTGCCAGGCGCCACAACTTTGCTCCTGAAATTTTTGGCCGAATGGGAATTGCTCGGATCGGCCTCAGTAATTTTGCGCTTGGCAAAATTTTACTCCTATGTATTGTCGGTAGGAACGCCTTTACTAGGCTGGTCTGACCGGGCTCTGTCGGTCGGACCGACCATGGTGAGCCGGTCTAACCGACCGTATGGCTACGGTCGGACCGACTGGTCTCTACTCGGCCTGCTTCTGCGGCTCACCTCTGTTTTGTTCCGCGGAGGCCCCCTTAGGGATTGGTACATCCTGGGATCCCACCTTGACGATGATAGCCTCAGATACCGCCTCCGGATGCCCTCGTGGCGCAATGGATAGTCTGCTGAAGACGTTGCCTCTTGACGCACTCATCTGATCATGCATGTTATAAAATCTGGAGGGCACAAATGGAGCAATATAATATGGGGCAGGGTACCCTGGATATAGAAAGTAACACAGAGGCCACTACACCATCGGTAGATGATATGGTTGCGGAGGAAAGGGTGGCTCTAATAGTCTAGCCCATCGAGGGCTGAACCCACTCTTCCAGGGATGGCTCAGCCTCGCCGAAGGTCCTGGCCGAGCGTTCGTTTTCTCGGCCCTATTCTTGTGCTTCTGGAGCAGCATGTTGTATGTCACCTTCGGCTTCTTGTGACTCGCAGCTAAAGACGATTTGTTTGTATTCACTTTCCACACTCATACCTCAGGATTCTTTGGTACGAGCTTGTGTGGGCATGGTTCTCCAATCACGACCTCCTTCCCCTTTGCTGACCCGGCCTGTCCAGGCCGAATAACCACCTTCTTCCCGTCGAGATCGATAGTGTTCACAGGGAAAGGGTTCTGGGCAAGCTTCTTCTTGGGGTTTGTATCCAATTTCAATCGTCCTTCTTCTATGGCCGATTGAACCTGCCGAAGAAAAACGTTGCAATCATTAGTAGAATGGGAATGAGAATCATGCCACTTACAATAAGCCCGCTTCTTCAAGTCATCGGCGGTCGGGATGACGTGGCCCTTCGTCAGCCTGATAAGTTTGTTCTTCAACAAAAAATCAAATATTCTATCACACTTGGTCATGTCAAAGGAATACTTCACCTCGCTAGGCCGACTCTTGGTAGGAGATGGGCGTAACTTAGTGCAAGTGATGGGCTTAGCCTTACTAGACCAAGTCCACTCTGTGGTGTACTTGTCGGTTGAGTCATCCTCGCTCTCTGATGATTCCTCATCGGAGTGCTCCATGACATGCACCTAGATCTTAGGCTTTTTGAATGTTTTAGTGAATTTTTTACTTTTGGCTCGGCTTTCCTAAACTAGAGCCTTCTGTAGCACCTGACTAACATCAAAGAAATATTGGCCATCTAGTTTCTCCTTAAGCTCAGAGTGAAGTTCATTAAAAGCTAGGTCGGCCAAGTCTCTATTAGAAATGTTCAAAGTAAAACATCGGTTTCTAGTGTCTCTAAAACGCTTAACGTACTCAGAGACACTCTCGTTAGTCTTATATCTAACCGATTTCAAATGTGAAAGTCTAAGCTCAGTTTCTCCAGTATAAAAATAATCGTGAAACTTATGCTCCAACTAGGCCCAAGTCTAAACGAAGTTCGGCGGTAACGTCGAAAACCAAGTAAAAGCGGTGCCGGAAAGCGATAGAGTGAATAATCTAAGCATCAACTCATCTGACACACTAGCTTCGCCACACTATGCTAGGAATTAGCCTATGTGCTCTAGGGTGGCCTATGCATGGGTATGGGATGGTATCGAAGTAATCAGGGTACAAATTGTGATAAACCCTAACCCGACCTCTAGGTATCCAACCCACACACTCTCTAAATAGTGTGTGAATCTGCTCATCAAAGTCATCTACGCCTCTCGCATGAACGCGTCTCTCGTGCGGGGGCACGACATGCGGTGGTAAATCATGGTGTCAGCCATGGGGATCCTCCTCTCGTGGTGGCTCGCGATACGGGACGTAATTGGGCCTATGTGGGTGTGTGGGAGCAGGAGGTGTGGACAGCACAGGATAAGGTAGTGCAGGTGCGGGCGGCGGTGCATAGTGTGTCATAGGGCCGGTCTGACTAAGGATGTGATAGCCGGTCGGACCGGCCTAATGGTCAGTCTGACCAACAGGGCCATATGATGCATCGACCATGCATGGTGTGGCAGTAGTCGCTATGGTATTCCCAGTACTCCCATCAGACCTATTGTGTATGTGATGGACAGGAGGTACACTAGCTATTGGAGTGAGGGAAGCGGCCTCAGAAAAGACGAATCTCCTAAACATCGCCTCCATTTTTGCCTCCATTCTCGAGTCGACTATGGCATCTACGCTGTTTGCAACGGAAGCACTAACGACCTTGTCAATTTCTGGCTATCTTTTGCTCGATTTCTTGGGAGGATAGTCAAGGAAATGATGGTGTTACCTTACCCTCGGAGAGATCAGGGACGTCGATGTCATGCTTGATGAAGCCCCCACTGGTCTTGCTGAAGTGCCCAAGAAAAAGTGTGGGTAGCTCCCTCGTCCTAGTCTCGAGTTCTACCCTATCCTCCTCGGAGACGTCATTGAGGGTGGGGACGATGATGTTGTTGTCGTCAATCTCTAAGCTCCCAATCGGATTCATCAGCATCGAGGGTACCATTGATGTAGAGGTAGTGCGTGTACCTATCGCCGATGTAGAAGTGCTTGACATGTCTTTCCCCAACGGAGTATCCAAAAAGTGTGTTGATGCTAAAATCTGACGACAAAGCATCAAACACACGGACGCCGATCCGATGATCCAAAAGCGTGTGGGTACATAGGAGTAAACTTCTAAGCATAACACAATGCCGACGTCGCGTTCTGATGACTCTTAAATAGTAGTAAGGGAATAACGGAGTCACCAAGCAATCAAATAATATCAACTAAAATTATTTAATTAACCGATGTGTGAGAAAAAGGTAATTAAACCGACCATAATAGGGCCAGTTCAACCGACGGCCCTGGCGGTCAGACCGGTCGAGGTATGCTAGTCAGACCAAGGCTATACCACCAGTTGGACCGATGGTGCGGAGAACAAGCCAAAGGCGGGCTTCAACGTGCAGTGCGAAGGGTGGCTGAAGGGGTCCCTCCAGCATTCGGTCGGTCGGGCCGAAGGTATAACGCTGGTCCGACCGAGGGGTCTTCGTGAAGGATATGCCCAAGAAAATTCAGTGGATAGGAAGTTCCGATAATGAGTATCGGATGTTCCAGTTAATTTCTGGTCCCAATATAGAGAGCAATTATTGCTTCGGAAGTTCTGATATGGTATCGGAAGTTCCGACGAGCCAGAAATTCCGATTTGGAATCGGAGGAATTTTGTACTGATCGGAAGTTCCGAGGTGCGCGATAACAAATTGGATCTGTTGCGTGTCATACTATGTTAGGAGACCTAAAATACCCTGTCAGAAGTTCTGATACAGGATCGAAAGTTCCGACATGGGCAAACATATTGGATCTGTTACGGTTTTTACGGTTTCGGGATAAGCACGACCTAGGGGCCCTTAGCCCTATATAAGGAAAGGAGGAGGGTGTCTTGGACACAGCAATAATCCTAGATTAGACCTAGCCATCCTCCCCTTCTTGATCAAACAATGAGGTCAAGGATCCCCATCTCTCACACTGCCGTGAGAGGTACTCCATCCTTGTATGTGTGGACTCCGTGGAGGCGTTGCTCCAATAGAGACGCTTGTGAACGTCTACATGCGAACGATTGCTTCATCTTCATCGATTAGATCGGTGAAGGACGGCAAGGACAAAGAAAGGAGAGGCTAGACGCGCTGCTCCAACATCTTCCTCCACTGCACCTAGCGTGTCTTGTGCTAGAAGGTATCGATCGATGATCTCACACGCGCATGAGCCTTGGACCATAGGGCAGAAATTTTTAATTTGCCGACTAGCGTAGCTCCCCTATTCCCCAACAGTGGTATCAGAGCCTACGTGCATAGTGTTTGATCTGGATCCCTCAAGTATGGAGATACATGGTGGAAAAACAGATTAGATTTGTTTCTGTCCGCGGCAGATCAGAAGTTTTGATGTGATCGAAAGTTCCGGTGGCAGATCAGAAGTTCTGATACTGATCGGATGTTCTGATGTCGAATAATGATTTGATACAAAAGGTAATTGTTGTGATGCAGGATTCCGATATTGATCGGAAGTTCCGATAGATCGTAAGTATGAGATTGTTGACCGAGTTTTTCAGATCCAGAATCTAGTCATTTGTAGATTGCTCGCCTAAGTTTGTTTTGTAGAGAATGTCATGACTGTCATGGACTTGGTTAAAATTTTATGTATGAGATGTATGCAATGAATGTAAATTAAATATGGCCTGTGTGTCATGGTTATTTACAGCCCAAGGCAGATGTAAAATTCATTACGGCTTGCATGTCGTTTTTCCGGTGCTTCGGCCCATGTAATTAGTATAGCCTATGCGAGATGGACTAGTACTCTTCATGGAGGCCAGGATCACGCACTCGATGATGGGAGCCATGGAGATGGAGATCACCATGTGAAGAAGGCCATGCTATGTCACAGTTAATATGATTGCCTGTGATGCTTTCTTATGTTCCTGTTATTCTATTCTTGCATGTTTCATGTGCGCTAGGGATGTTACGATGCTTGAGTAGTTTTCCCTTAGAAAATTAAGTGTTGATGCTCTTCCCAATAGCTGCACACACCAGGGTTCATGCTCATCGATAGTGGGTCTGCCAAAGGTGGGTGCTATCTTTTATTTCGACTAGTTGGGGTGGAAGTCGGACTTTTGCACGCATAGTGTTGGTTCACTTGACAAGGCTATCAAAACAGTTTTGGCCCTTGGAGCATAGGAGTTGGGGTCGAGCATTGGATGCTTCTCCAACGACAAGAGTCACGTACGATTTGATTAGTAAGGAGTTGCTTACCTATGTCAACTAGCTTCTAGCAGTGAGGCCAAAGCTCACTAAGAGATAGAGTGACCATGGATCTTGCGCCACTATTAGTCATGAGAGAGAAAGTGACTGGTTTAGATAGTGGAACATCTTTTATTGAATATAAGATATACATTGCATAGTGCTAAACCTCGCATTTAATCTTTTCTATATCATGGCACCTACTACGTCTATTGATATCAAAACTTGAGAATTGTTCTCAAGACAGAGAAAAAGGATTATGTTCTAGAGGAACCTCACCCTGATGAACCAGCAGAGGATGCTTCTGAAGTAGACAAGCGTGCTTATGAGAAACATGCTAGTGATTCCGTGGATGTCAGCTGCCTGATGTTTGCCTACATATCCTCTCAATTTCAGAAATAGTATGAGGAATGTGATGCTTACGATATGATCATAGGGCTTAAGGGCATGTTTCAAGACCAAGCAAGGGCAGAAAGATACAATGTGTCTAAAAGCTTGTTTGGTAGTAGGCTGGCTGAAGGGAGACCAATGAGCCCTCACATGATCAAGATGATCCCTCACATGGTGACTCCCGAGCCTTCGTCGGATGGTGCCGGAGCTGGTAGGTCACCTCTCCTCGGTCATATGCTTTGGTCATTCTCTTAGTACCTGTGTTTGCCTGCATACCTTACATGTATCTTGTCGCCTCGTAGTTACCTTTGAGGGGAACGCCCCTAAGATCTCTCCGCCCGCCCTAGAGAGGGTCGAGGTACGAGGAAATGCCCCCGTCGAGGTAGTCGACGTGCCGGAGTCGGACGAGGAGGCCGGTTCGGAAGAAGCTTCAGAGATAGCTTCCCAACACCCCAAGTCTTCCTCCAAGGAGGGCGTCCAGTATGTGCACATAGGCATCCCCTTGCTAGCTCTGTTCTTGGCTTTCGGGCTGGACCTTTCTACAAGGGTGGAACCTTTGGCTCAACTCTACCAGGCCTTGAGTGGTACTGACTTGGTCGCCGAGGTGATCCAGATGGACGGGGTTTAGCTGAACCTCACTATAGAGCAAGCAACTTACCGGGTACATGACTAGGGCCTACCGAAGTGTTTATGTTTTTTCCTTCTTTTTCGCCTTTCACTTATCTTCTTTCTTGTAGCTCGTCATTATAGCCCAAGGGGTCGCTGCCTCACTCTCCACGGAGTGTGGCCGACACATAGGTGAGGCTGCGAGGCTCCATGATCGTATTGGCATCGCTGAGCGAGAGGCACGGGATCTTCGGGCTAAGCGAGATGATGTGGTCACCGAAGTTGAAAAGCTTTGTGAGCAGGCGGCTGAGGTTGAAGAGCTCCTGGCATGGGCAGCTAAGGTTGAAGAGCTCCGGGCGCGAGTGGCTAAAGTATAAGAGCTCCGAGCACGGGCGGCCGAAGTCGAAGCACTTCAGGGGCAAAGGGTCGTGTTAGAAGGGGCAATCTCAAACCATTATGCTTCGAAACGTGAGCTGAAGTCATCATCGGAGCGCCTTCTCATCGAACGGGTGAAGAACGAGGAGATGGCGACTGAGACCGTGGGCACCCTCTGGGATGTCCTAGAGCATTACGACACATCTTGCTCCTCATCCCTTGCCATCGTAAGCGAGCCCCTGAGCCATCGGCTGAAGTTCATCCAGGCCACGACAAAGAACATGGATTCCACTGCAGCCAAGTATGGAGAAGTCTCCGGGCGAGAGGCCTCCTTCGGCATCCTTCACCAACTCGAGGCTGTTGATGGCGTCATTCCACCGGTAGTGGGGACGGCGCCTATTGTCTTCAGAGGCGACCTCCTCCGCGCTCCATATCTAGCCGTCGTGGGGGCTTGAAAGGCCTTCTAGACACATTGGAAGGCTAATAGCCCGGCAACAGTGAAGTCTTGGGTAGATGAAGTCCACTGCAGGAAGCAGCCATGAGCACAGCCTCCTTCGAAGCATGCCTCTAATATTCCTCCGGCGGACCCAAAGGTGTAGTTTTTCTTAGGGCTTCTCCTGTAAAGTCATTCCTGTAAAAATGCCTTATGATTTTATAAATGAGAATGACTTCTTTTGGAAATTTTCTCAGGGTTTAGTTGGTGCTTTGAACCCCGAGGTCGATATACTCAAAGTGATGGATGCTCTTCGTCATTAATGGGTGATTTTCGAAGCTGTTGGGCCTGATAGGTGCACCCGCTTTACTATACCATGCGATAGACAAGGAAACATTGTATCTGACGTTTTAAATGAAGTGAATGCTTTCATAAAAGAGGAAGAGAAGAGGACGGAAGTCTTATCTTCATCATCCGAGTTTGTGAACTAGTTTGACGTAGAACAAGATCTCGATGAGGTGGAGTCTGGTGACCATGGGCTTCAAACTTGGGCGCAGCTTCAAGAAGAATAGAAGGCTTGTAGGGCTTCGAAGAAAGCGAGGTGGCCCAGGTCCTGAGCTAAGAAGAGAGCCTCTGCAGCCCCTAGGGCCTCGAGGGCACCAGGCCCTAGAGAGAGTTCTCAAAGCCAAGCCGACCTTTGGGAGTGGAAGGGTTTTTGGTTTCTTCTTGGGATTGACACTAATTTTTCGTAGTGTTTAGTATTGTTTGGCCTTTTCCTATGTTGTATTCGTAATAATATCTGTAATAAAGTTTGCTAATTAAGTTGAAATGTTTGAATCTAGCGATTGGTACTCCGAACGCACTATTACCCACTTCGATCGTACTATCACCCTTTTCCCCTCTTTGCGGGGGAGGCTAGTTTCTAGCAAGAAGGTGCCTGCTCATGCAATGGATTAGTATGTCTCGTAGAACAAATCTGTTTGTAGGATGCTTCGGGCTGGTGGCCTGAAATCCGTTTGTCTTATGATTGGTGTCATACCTCGCCAAAACACATCCCAACCTTTAGTGCGTCCACCGTGGTTAGTGTTTTTTTCGGGGCATGCATGTTTTGAATGGTAGCTTTTCATTTTAAGAATAGGACACGATATTTCAGTTACAATGGTCCTATGCAAAGTATCGCTTGAGGTGCTCTACAAGCCACGTGTGCTTCAATTCCTCCCCTTCTAGGTTGGCCAGCTTGAATGACCCCGGTCGACCGAAGCGAAGTATAATATATGGGCCTTCCCACTTGTTGCCTAGCTTCCTCGGGGCATGTACGGTCCGTAGAACGAGATTCCCGGGCCTTAACTCCTTGAGATTCACTTTGGGGTCGTACCAGGCCTTTGTTTGATCTTGATACTTTGCTAGGTTGGCCACGACTCGGTGCCTCATTTCTTCGGATAGATCCAATGATGCACGTCGTTCGTCTTTTTCTTCTAGTTCCATTGTTCGTAGGGAGCCTCATCGCAACTCTATTGGATTCATGGCTTCATCCCCAAACAACAATCGGAATGGTGTGAATCCTGTTGATCGCGCTTGAGTTGTCCGAATGGACCACAAAATTTTTAGCAACTCCTCGGTCCAGAGGCCCTTTGTGAGGCATATAATGGGATTATTTAGACCAAACAGTATATTCCCATTGGCCCTTTGACTGCTCCATTTGATTGTGGATACCTGACAACCGCGAAGCATAGCTGGATACCTAGGCCCTCGCAGAATTCTCTGAAGGGTTTGGTGTCGAACTAGGTGCCATTGTCGATTGTTAATTGCTTGGGTACTCTGAATCTTCAAATGATATTTTGCCAGAAGAACTTCTAGACATTCTTCGAGGTGATGGCTGTTAGGGGTTCGGCATTTGACCCATTTGGATAAATATTCGATGGCCACCACTGTGAACTTCAGGCTCCCTCTCGCCTTTGGAAAGGGTCCGATCAGGTCCATGCCCCATCTAGACAGAGGCCATACTAGAGCTATTACTTGAAGAGGCACCAGAGGGCGGTGGCTCCATCTTCCCATCAACCGGCATCCTTGGCAAGTACACACTAGAGTCCTTGATGGAGAGTCTTCCCAGCTAGGGCTCGGGGTGCTAGATGACTGCCGAACATGCCTTCGTGGATCTCTTGTAGTAATTGCTGGCCTTCGGGCTAGTCTATTCATCGGCGTAGCAGCGAGCATACCCTAGATTTGTATAGAACACCTTTGATGATGTGGTAGTGCCCGGCCCTAGACTGTAGCCTTAAGATCTCAGGTCCTTTGGGTTTCTTGGTCTTCGACATCGCTTACCGCGATGACTTCACCACCGGCTCCCTCGCCAGCCTGCTTTGATCGGGAGTGTGAAACCAAGTATGGTTTCTGTCTGAATGATGAGTGATTGACAAGGATGAGCATTTGAGCGATCGAGTGGTTGAGAGATGGTTTGGGTGCGTCGAAGGGTTCGATGTACACATGAGGATTGGTTGTCGAGGGTTTCGGCGGTGCGTCGCGTTCTTGTTTTGGCTTGTCTTGGATGTACAGGGTGGAGATTCTGACCAACTGTCAACGGCGAGTGATCGAGGGTCATGCAGGAAGCTCGATGCCGAAGGATCAGGGAGGTCGGGTGTAGTTGGAGAAGATATCAAGAGTGCACGAAGAGATCGAGCAAGAGTTGGACGGACGGTTGGTTGCGACTGTGTGACGACCGGGTCTGCGAGAGGGAGGCTAGGGCAAGCGTTCAGGTGGCTCAAGGGGATCGAGAGCGGAAGTGGTTTGCTGGCGCTCAGAGTCGCAAAGCGGTGTCATGAGTCGAAGAGTTGAGAGGCTTTGTCAGTTTTTGTTGAAAACCGTCACATCTCTAGATTTGCTAATTTCAATAGTTAGTAGTCTTTTTTAGTATTGAATCAATGTGTAATAAATTAAGTTTAATTTTAGTAAGAGTCTAAAGAAAATGTACTCCTTTAGTATATTTTTCAGGATTTCTTAATTCTGAAAATATATTACAAGGAATAGGACCTTGATGTAAAATAGAGTTTCTAGAGGGTTCTTATCATAAATTACCACCCATGGTTGGCCTATAAATAGAGGTCCATAGCCATGGGCAGGTTGCTCTTTTTTGGCTGAACCATATAACAACTAAATCAATTTTATACAACCAAATTTATTTTCCTGTGAGCCACTGTTCCAGATCTGAAAAAAACAACAATAATCAGCTCTGGGCGCAGGTGATTTTCTGATCTAGATTCGATTTTGTGAGGTCATTTCTGGTGATTTCACTGTAGAACTTAAGGTTGAAGTTTATACAACTTTTGTTGTCGATGATTTGAATGTTCTATTTTTGAAGTTTGCAACTAGTTTCAGCAATTTCTTTGTAGTTCTTTTGCTGCTCAAAGTGACATCACATTACTGAAATATATCTCTCGTTGAAGTTGTTCTCGATGATCTTCTGGTTCTTTTTCAGTTCATGCAACTTTTTATCAGCTACCTTTTGAATCAACAAAAGATCACAAAAAGCACTTTTCATTCTGTTTTCAACTATCCACTTTTTGCTGCACAAAGAATCCTATGGCTGAGTTGTTCACTTTTTGCTTGTGACCCAAGAAACCAAAAACTTTTTGGTGCTGTTCTGATTGTCCATGATTTGAATTGAAATTTTGTTTCTGGGTGATCTCCTTGAGATGTTGCTGTTCATCTTCAGAACTTTACCCCTGTGATTACTATGTTGTTTCGAAATTACTATTCATTATCCAGGGGTATCTGAATCCTGTTACTGCACAGCCATGGTTTCTTTTGTTCTCTTTGTGATTTGTGTTGTTGTTTGATTTGATCTTGCAATAGTTCTCTTTTGTTTTTGTGTGGTTGATCAAGAGAGTCATCTTCAAGTGATCAGACAAGAAATCATCTATGAAGAAGTAGAATCTGCTTAATAAAATTTTTCTGAAGTCAAGACAAAACTGTTGTTCTTCATCTGGTAAGTGTTTAAAACTATTTTCAGAGTTTATTACTTTGACTAGCATGAAACAAATCTTACTAGTTCTATTGAGAACTCTTTATGCTCCATATTGTTTTCTGATCTGAAAACTTTAAGAATTGCTCAAAGTATATGTGGTTCAAGTTGTTAAGAATATCCTGTCCTGGATAATGAATAGTAATTTCGAAACAACATAGTAATCACAGGGGTAAAGTTCTGAAGATGAACAGCAACATCTCAAGGAGATCACCCAGAAACAAAATTTCAATTCAATCATGGACAATCAGAACAGCACCAAAAAGTTTTTGGTTTCTTGGGTCACAAGCAAAAAGTGAACAACTCAGCCATAGGATTCTTTGTGCAGCAAAAAGTGGATAGTTGAAAACAGTATGAAAAGTGCTTTTTGTGATCTTTTGTTGATTCAAAAGGTAGCTGATAAAAGTTGCATGAACTGAAAAAGAACCAGAAGATCATCGAGAACAACTTCAACGAGAATTTGTTGAGGCGCCTATTCACCCCCCTCTAGTCGCCATTCCGATCCCACAATTGGTATCAGAGCTGGTTAGATCACCAGTTAACCTTAACCGGTTTGTGATCCTTGTTTCGGTGACATGGAAAGAAACACTAAGATTCCGAATTTCAATGGTTATGATTTTGCTTATTGGAAAGTGTGCATGGAAGCTTACCTTCTAAGCCAAGGAAGTGCTATTTGGGACATTGTTGATTCCCAATATGTGATCCCTTAAACTCGCACTTTAGAGACTAAGAAATTACAATACGAATGTAATAGCAAAGCAAGAAACATATTGTTTGTCAGTCTGAGTCACAAAGAGTTTGATAGGGTCCAGCACCTACGACATGCGCGTGAAATTTGGACTGCTTTGAAAACTTTTCATGAGGGCACTACTCAGATTAAGGTTAGGAGGCAAAGCACTTATAATCAAGAATACCAAATGTTTGTGCAAGGCCCTGGCGAATCTGTAGATGCCATGTTTGCGCGTTTTGATGGAATTGTGAGTAATTTGCGCTCCATTGGGACTTTGGCTTACTCTGACCATAATAGGGCGATCAAACTTCTCTATGCCCTTGATCGTAGCATATGGGAGGTGAAGATCTCTAGTATTGAAGAGTCGGCGAGCTTTGACACTCTGACTTGCGACGAACTCTTTAGTAAGCTTAATTCAACTAAGATTGCCAAGGCGTCTCGTCTAGGAGTCGGAAACTCTTAGTTGTCTTCTATTGCTTTAGTTTCCGGTCCTAGCAATGATACCTTATCTAGAGGTAATTTTTCCGGCATTTCTGGAGTTTGTGCTTATTATGGTGGCTTTGTCCTGTCCTCCATGTCTTTGTCAAAAAGAACAAGTGGACACTCTAGATGATGAGGAGATAAATCTCATTGTCAAGAAGTTCACTCGCTTCTACAATAATAGACAAGACCAAAGGAGAGGAGGGTCCCAGGGGTGTTTTGAATGTGGAGATACGTCTCACATAAAAGTGAATTGCCCTAAATTAAAAATGAAAAATGAAAATAAGCATAAGCACCAAAAGTGGAACAAGAAACATTACTACAAAGGAAACGCGAAAAAGTGGCTAAACAAGTAGCCAGAGCTTTTGTGGCCGCCCTCAGTGACATCGACGGTACATCAAGCGAGGAGCCAAGCTCGGAGGAAGAGGAGCATCCCAAGAAAGAGAAGAAGGAGACGAAGGAGAAGAAGATAATGGACCTCACCAACCTTTGCTTCGTGGTCGACGGCAACGATAGCAGCGACGAGCTCGACACTTCTGAGGTATATCTATATCGTGATCAGCTTCTTATTCAAAATGATGAATTGCATGATGTTGTTTGTTCTCAAGATAGATTACTTAAACTTGTTGCTAAAGAACGAAAAGAACTAAAACTCAGACTTAAAGCTATTTCCACTAAACTTGCAATGAAATCTAAGTCTAATGATGCCGATTGTGAGTCATGTCTTATTGTCATGAATGAACTTGCTCAGCTACGTTTTACACATGCTCAAACTATTGAAAAACTTGAATTAACTGAAAAGCAGCTTTTGGTGGTGGAGTCTAGTCCCGCGGTCATCAACAAATGCATGAACTGTCCTTTACTTGTTAAAAGCATTAATTTGAGAGATAGGCATATTGATGAACTTAAGGCTAGATTGAAGAGTGTTGAGTGTTCTAAGGATGTGCAGCCAGCGTGTCCCACCTGCATCACCCTTAAGGACCAACTCAGCTTTGCTAGAGAGCAAGTGGAAAAATTGAAAATGTGAGAATGATTATCTTCTCTCAGTGGTGGAAAAATGCACTGAAGGAAAGGGTAGGATGGATTTTCTTTTGGCTAAAACCAAAATGTGTGCTGACAGGGCAGGGTTAGCTCTCGGGTTGGGCTATGAGAGAACTACTCCAAACACTTTGAACGAAACTATGTTCACTCCTCCCACTACCCTTGAGAAAGAGAGAGTCCAGTTAGACACTAATCAAAAAGCCAAGAATCCTACTCAACCTACAAAGAAATCTCTTCGTTCACCAGATGAACCTCCTCAGCAAAAACCCAATAAGGCTGTGAGATTTGCACCTGAGACCCATGCTCACACACCCAAGAGAGTGTATCACTGCTCCTATTGTCGTCGGGTGGGTCACTTGGTTGGGTTTTGCTTTCGTCGTATCAGGGATGAACGACGTTCTTTTGCGATGAACTTTCAGGACATGCATTACCCATCTTTAGGCATGCATGAGTCTGCTTTTCGCTCTTATCCTGATTTTGAGGCTCCACATGGTTTTATGAGTGATTATGCCTCTCGTGGTGTACACCATGCTTCATATGGTAATAGACCACGTGTAAGAGGTTTTGATTTTCGATAGGTTGGGGTCGTCGTTTTCCAGGTTCGCGCTTTATAGGTAGACCACGCACATTTTATCATGGTTCATATCCTATGCATGATAAGTCTACTACTTTGCCTGGTTCTCGAGTTTTGCGATACTGGATTCCAAAACAATTTTTAACTCACCCTCTTAGTGAGCATCCGAGAGCTTCTAGCATGTTTTGAGGGGGAGTTGTGTAGCATTGCATGAGCTTCTGTCATATGATTAATTGCTTTTACAAGTACATGCTTTGTAATTCCTTTGAACTATTGCCTTTAATACTATTGAATTCACTTGGATTGATTACATCTGATATTTGTCATGAGCATGGTTTTTATTTGCGAAAATTTGAAAATGATCACTGCTTAGTATAGAAACTAGCATGAATAGGTTGAGTGCATTTGCTATCTTTTACACACCTAATAGCTAGGTCCTTTTCACTTGGATGCTAATACACAACTTGTTTTTATCAAAAATATTGTGCTGAAAATGAAAATGAATGAAAATTGAAAAATTAAATGAAAAATGAAAAATGAGTGATATTCATGATGTTGTGTGCTAAAATTGAAAAGATCCAGGAGGGTTTGCTTTGTCGCACTACTTTGTTCTGGACGGCTTACCATAGCACTTTGGTATGAACTAGGACATTGAAGTGTTTGCCAAGACCATTGCTTTAAGCTTATGATGGTTTCAACCTAGGCTTAGCATGGTCGGTTAGCATAAGGTTGACATGCAAATAACCCCTAGCACAAAAATGAAAAGTTAAAATTCATTGCATATCATGTTTGTTGAAGCTCCTTGAAGTGGGATATGCTTATCTGGTTAGTATTTGGCTAGCTTTTGCATCTCATGCCTTGCCATGTCTAGTATGCTAGTCTGAGTAGTGATGCTTTTATTTGCTAAATACTAAAAATGCTTGCTCATGCTTTTTGTTATATGGGATACATTTTAGTATTTCATTTAGTACATTTAGACAATTTTCAAAGCAAATGCTTGTTTGTACTATAATTGGAGTTACTCATGTTTTAGAAGCTTGCATCTATACTCTACCTTCACACCCCTCTTTGCATCTTTTTATCTCCTTGATGCTTGCATTGTCAAAGGGGGAGAAATAGTTTACATGATGCTTTGGCTTTTGGATTGCTTGATTAAGGGAGAGTAATGGCTTCTTTGTTTTGCATGAGTTTTTGCCCAAGAGGAAGATCTTTTACCAGGTGACATGTTTTGCTCTTTTATGAGTTTTTATGGTCACTTGTGCGCTTAACTTGAAACCTTCATCATGGCTTTGCTTGAGGTTGTCAATGCACTCATCAAGGGGGAGATTGTGAAACCAAGGGTGGTTTCTGTCTGAATGATGAGTGATTGACAAGGATGAGCATTTGAGCGATCGAGTGGTTGAGTGATGGTTTGGGTGCATCGAAGGGTTCGATGTACAAATGAGGATTGGTTGCCGAGGGTTTCGGTGGTGCGTCGCGTTCTTGTTTTGGCTTGTCTTAGATGTGCAGGGTGGAGATACTGACCAACTATCAACGGCGAGTGATCGAGGGTCAAGCGGGGAGCTCGATGCCGAAGGATCAGGGAGGCCGGGTGTAGTTGGAGAAGATCTCAAGAGTGCATGAAGAGACTGAGCAAGACTTGGACGGATGGTTAGTTGTGACTGTGTGACGACCGGGTCTGCGAGAGGGAGGCCAGGGCAAGCGTTTAGGCGGTTCGAGGGGATCGAGAGCGGAAGTGGCTTGCTGGCGCTCGGAGTCACAAAGCGGTGTCATGAGTCGAAGAGTTTAGAGGCTTTGTCGGTTTTTGCTGAAAACCGTCACATCTCTAGATTTGCTAATTTCAATAGTTAGTAGTCTTTTTTAGTGTTGAATCAATGTGTAATAAATTAGGTTTAATTTTAGTAATTTTGTAGAGAAAATGTACTCCTTTAGTATATTTTTTAGGATTTCTTAATTCTGAAAATATATTACAAGGAATAGGACATTGATGTAAAATAGAGTTTCGAGAGGGTTCTTTTCAAAAATTACCCCCATGGTTAGCCTATAAATAGAGGTCCGTAGCCATGGGAAGGTTGCTCTTTTTTGGCTGAACCATATAACTAATACATCAATTTTATACAGCCAATTTTATTTTCCTGTGAGCCACTGTTCCATATCTGAAAAAAAAACAACAGTAATCAGCTCTAGGCACAGGTGATTTTCTGATCTGGATTCGATTTTGTGAGGCCATTTCAAGTGATTTCACTACAGAACTTAAGGTTGAAGTTTATACAACTTTTGTTGTGGATGATTTTAATGTTCCATTTTTGAAGTTTGCAACTAGTTTCAGCAATTTCTTCTTAATTCTTTTGCTACTCAAAAGTGACATCACATTACTGAAAAATAACACTGGCTGAAGTTGTTCTTGATGATCTTCTGGTTCTTTTTCGGTTCATGCAACTTTTTATCAGCTACCTTTTGAATCAACAAAAGATCACAAAAAGCACTTTTCATACTATTTTCAACTGTCCACTTTTTTCTGCACAAAAAATCCTATGGCTTAGTTGTTCACTTTTTGCTTGTGACCCAAGAAACCAGAAACTTTTTGGTGTTGTTCTGATTGTCCATGATCTGAATTGAAATTTTGTTTCTGGGTGATCTCCTTGAGATGTTGTTTTTCATCTTCAGAACTTAACCCATGTGATTACTATGTTGTTTCGAAATTACTATTCATTATCCAGGGGTATCTGAATCCTGTTACTACACAGCCAAGGTTTCTTTTGTTCTCTCCGTGATTTGTGTTGTTGTTTGATCTGATCTTGCAATATTTCTCTTTTGTTTTTGTGTGGTTGATCAAGAGAGTCATCTTCAAGAGATCAGACAAGAAATCATCTATGAAGAAGTAAATCTGCTCAATAAAATTTTTCTAAAGTCAAGACAGAATTGTTGTTCTTCATCTAGTAAGTGTTTAAAACTATTTTCAGAGTTTATTACTCTGACTAGCATGAAACAAATCTTACTAGTTCTGTTGAGAACTCCTTATGCTCAATACTGTTTCTGATCTGAAAACTTTAAGAATTGCTCAAAGTATCTGTGGTTCAAGTTGTTACTAATATCCTGTTCTGTTTTGGGAGTTTTCAGAGAAGATTGGTTCAGATACTTTTCTGTAGTAGATTGATAGTTATCAGAATCTGAATACTCAAGATTGAAATATGATTGATGAAAGTAGTTCTAATTTTGACAAATACTTTCTGAGTTCTTGTTTGAGTACTTGAGAAAATTCATAATCATTCTATCTGCTGTTTCTGTTGCTTACAGACTAGAACTGTAGTGAATCTGTTTTTCAAACTGAAACTGTATTGTTTTGATCTCAAATGTGTCAATCTTAATATCCAGTACTTATTGCTGTTAAAATTGAGATGATCAACATTTCCTCAATATTTTGAGCAAGTTTTGAAATCTAAACACTCATTCAAATGATTTGATTTCTTGTGTATATTCAGAAATGTTTATTAAACTGTTTTTACCCAAAAACTGAATATAGGAAAAACTGTGTTGGTTCTGTTTTGACTAAATTGAATGTTTGTCCTGACTATTTCTCTTCAGGGTATTCTGAAAATAGCCATTGAACTGAAGTTTGTTTTTGAATTTCCAAAGTGATCAATTTTTCAGACAGTGTGATACAAAATCATTGAAAATTATTCTGAATGAAGAAGGTCCTATCTCTGTGTTCAGTTTAATGTTTCTAGATCAGTTAAGTATATAAATTGATACAAGTGCTTGTTCAAAACTTCTCTGATTTGTAATATCTAAATCTAAACTGATATCACTGTTTATTTTCATTCTTCTATTTTCAGTTTCAAGTATTATGCAATTCTGTTTTGTGATTGGATCTACTCACTTGTTGAAACTGAGGTGATACTAGTTTTGTGCTGAATCTGATTTGAATTTTTGGTCTCAATACAATTGATACTTTTTTGCTATATCTGTTTTCTTCTTGTACCAATAGTCATAGTTTGTTTCAAGTAATACTACTTCCTTCAGGTTGTGTTTCTAGATAATTAGATATTGTGGTTAAGATTGAAATAGTGTTGAAGATATCAGAATTGAAGTAGTTCTGAAAATTCTCAAACTGAATCTGTTTTGAAAAATTATACTATTCATCATCCAGTTTGTGTTAGGTTCACAATTGATGTTATTATTAAATGACAGCAGTATAGTTATGAATTTGAAATTGCTGATCCCTGAAGGTTGTTTCAACATCTGTGTACTCACTGTTTTTGTGCAAGAAATTTACTGCTGAATAGTTTGTTCAACTGAAATTTGAGTTAGCCCTTGTGTTATTGCAGATTGATATTCAATATTAATAGTTCTTCATTTGGATACATTTTAAAGTTGCAGCAATTGAGTATTGTGTTTAAAACTACTGATCTCTGAATTTTGAATCAGTGTCCTATTTTGAAATGGACTGAATATTTGAAACTAGTTTACAGATTTAAATGCAATCCATTCAGATCAGTTTAATCATCTGAAATTACTTGTCAGCTTGAACTCTTATTTTTCTGAAAATACTAATCTATATGTGAAAATTCTGTCTTGAATTGAAAATCCAGTGTTTGGCCAATTCATGTCAATTCTAATCTGAATTTTTGAGACAGATTCTAAAAATGTTGTTTTGAGTAATGTTCTCTGATCTGATCACACTTCAAAGTGTGCAAACTTAATCAGAACAAACTCAAAGTCATCCATTGAAGTTTATGGGTCTAAATTGTGAATTCTTCTCAAAGTCAGAGTTTCAACGACCGAATTGTACCAGTCGAAGTATCAATCTTCGACTTCCTGAGGAAGTCGGCACTTCAAAGTCTGATTTGGACAACTCAGTGTTTCAAACTCCGATTTGCTCTGAAATGTGATTTTGACCCAAGTTTTGCACTGTTATTGTACTATTCTGCTCAAAATTGATTTTGTCAATATTTGGGAGGTGCGTTGGGTGTTCTGAACAGGCCATCACATTCGCTGAGAATTTATTGAGACACCTATTCACCCCCCTCTAGTTGTCATTCCGATCCCACTGGGAGGCTGGTTTGTGGCCGCTTTCCACCATCTCATAACCTCAGCCTTGAGCTAGGCATTCTCGGAAGCCACATCTTCTCATAGGCTCTTGCTTCCTCCAGAGTGCATCTTCGGGTCTTGTGATCAGACAGAATCTGTCTAGAGTGTCGTTGAGGCCAGGAGGAGATCTCTGGATGGGCAGAGGCCAAGAGCCCCTTGGCCCGCGGTGGCCTGGAGGTCTGCGGATGGGTTAGTAGAGCCTAACGGGTCCCTAGTTTTGGGTACCATGGCGGCTCCGGTGGCCGCTGCTGCGTTGCTTTGTGGAGGTTAATACCGCGAGGTCCGAGCGGACCTCCGGAGGGAACCTGTTGTCGCGCTCCTTTTTGGAGGCATGTTTTTCCGAAAGCTTTTTGTAGGAAGTGACACTAGATTTTGGTACTAGGGTCCCCACGGATGGCGCTAACTATTGGCGTAAAGATTACACTAACAGGTTTGAGTATTCGAAGAATAGCTTTAGCTAGGAGAATCGACTTGATTCCCCACAGAGCCTCCTAGGGGGATAACAACTCTGGTAGGACTTCAAGTATGTGATTGCCTAAATTATATCCCCCTATACAATGTAAGGAGGGCATTTATAGGAGGGGACCTACAAGGAAAATACCCTTTAACCCTCGAGATTCAATCGTCATTATGGACTCTACTCACCAGACCCTGTAGGGGTATGACGGTACCGTCTTATATAATCGTCTGAGTAAAGAAAGTGTCTAGTCAGAGTGAAGGCACACGTCTTGACTAAACGGGCGCCTCGTCACGACAAGACGTCTATAGAACGCTAACTTCTTGTCTAATGGTCAATGCCTAACACTGTAATCATCATGCTCCTTTTAGCGGCAGCCCTCTGGAGGGAGTGAGGATTCGAAGGGCCTTATGCAGAACCTCCGCAGTGGCTGGCTTCGGAGTACTCGCGGAGGCTTTGAATCCTTGCAGGGGTCTTCGTCTGTAGGGGGCGCTGCACACTTCGGAGCACTTGCTTCGGAGCATCATGACGGCGCCAAAAGGCTACACGTGTGCAGGCCCTGAAGTCATCTTTGGAGTCTTTGCTCCAACCACTTATGCTGATGGGATTATTTCCCCCCAACAATGTGCTTCTGAATTACTTCAAAAAGATGCAGCTATTACAGGATTCACGAGATGTACATATATTAACTGTGCTATGTGGGATAAAATTTTCAAAAATTGTCTCGTGTTGTGTGAGGTTGACATGGTACTACCGCTGGTACAGTTCAACAGTCCCTAGTCTAGTAGTCTACGGGAGCGGTTCTCCTATAGTCGAAGGGATGACTGTAAGGGGTAGTCACCTCTCTCAGCCTTTCGATCTCTATCGAATGGTGCAAAGTCTCCCTCGCCATCTCGAAGCCCAACTTTGAATTGGGGTCCACCATCGCACAACCTTTCTCTAGCACCATCCCATTTAGATCGGAAAGTTTCGAGAGGGGCAATTGCCCTTTGCAGTCAACCCAAAGGATCTCATTTGATAGTCTACATAGTCTTCACTAGTATTATACCCATGCTACGCAACGTTAAAAATCAAAAAAATAATTATGAAATAATACAATTATGAAATAGAGGTGGCTAGCGGCTAGCGGGAGATGTGAGGACGGTTCGGGATGAAGATGGCAATGGCGATCTGGTGGTAAGGGATCTGATCAAAGTGGCGGTCGAGGACGAGGAGGGGACGATAGACCTGACGGAGTCGACAACGAGGACGGGTGCAGCTGCTAGCGATGAGGACGGGTGGTGGTGGAGCCAAAACGCACAGCACGGGCTCATGTTCACGAGGCTAGAGCTGGAATTGATGGCGAGATTCGGCCATGGACTTCGGATTTTATAGAGAGGCACCAGAGAAGGAAAGGGGGTGAGTATGAAAGGGGATTACAAGGCTCCCAAAAATAATATTATGTCATGAATATGTTTTCAATTTATTTATCATTTCTATATAAAACTATTTATATTTTCATATATATGATTAATATTCTATATATTAATGATTTCCATATAAAATAGATAAGCTTTCATATATTGATGATTTCCATATATTAATAATTTTCATATAAAGCAAATCAACTTCTATATATTGATGATACATATTAGATTAGATGATTATATGGATTATACAGTTGAGATTTGATGAAAGTGTTTGAACGGTCTCGATCTTCTAGATGGATAAGTAATGTTACGTCGATTATATAACAGATTAGGTTAGATTAGATGATTATATAGATTATGTGGTTCAGATTTGACGAAAGCGTTCGAACGATCCAGATCTTCTAGATGAATGAGTAACCTTACGTCAATAATATAATAGATTAGATTAGATGATTATATAGATTATAAGGTTGAGATTTGATGAAAGTGTTCGAACGATCCAAATCTTCTAGATAGATTAGATAATTATATAGATTATACTCTTGAGATTTGACAAAAGCATTCAAATAGTCCAAATCTTCTAGATGGATGAGTAACGTTACGTCAATTGTGTAATAGATAGATAATAGATAGAAGAATAGAAGAATAGAGATAATCTAAGAATGTGATGCCAGTACAAGTACAGCTGAATCAACATCAAGTACAACTCTTGAATGATGTTTTATCTCCGGAAGACACAGATAAAATGTTTCAGAATGAGTATCGCTGACAACTGCGATCGCAAAGTCATGTGCTTTAGCGCAAAGTGTAACTCATGTCTGTTGTCTGTTTTCGACCTTTCCACCCCGCTCCACAAATCATTCGCAGGCCTGCTCCAACAAAAATTCTATTTTGTTCCTGTACACCGCCTAGATCACTCATCTCTCAAGATCTCAGCAATCCGAAGCCTCGTGAGATCCAATAGCTCAGCAAGGTGGAGCGATGTTGTATTTTTGCTCCTGCTATCCTTGTCAGTTTATGTTTTTCCGGTGGTTTTGTTTGCTGTGGAAGTGGAAAGTTGGGATTTGTAGGCTCTCTCTCGTGATTCTTGGCTGCGTTAGCAGGTTTACACATATCTTTTTTCAAGAGGAAATTAGCTATTTGTCATGTTTAAGAATTTTGTAAAATTGCTACTTCTATCATTTGCTTCACAAAATTGTCACCGTCAATGTTGGAATTTTGATTTTCCTGTCATTTTCTACTTTTAAGCATGTCTGATTTTCTTTTTTTTTCTCCCGCTGTTCCTGGCGGTTTTGGTTCAACAGGAACGGGAAAGGAATGCTTTTCGTTCTATTTTTTAATTATTAGATGTTTTCGTGCACACGGTTTTGTTTAATTTCTCGTCGGCGGCGTTAGCTCCTGCCGCCGGATGCCTGTGTGATCGAACCGAGTGGTACGCTGTTGTCGTTGAGGACGACACGCGCGCGCGTGCGCAGAACAAGGTTGAAGAATTCCCCGCACGCACGCGGTGCCGACCACTCTCGCTAGTTAGCTGACGAGCAGCCATGCACACGTGTTCACTAGTCAAAGTTTATTAAGCATCAATTTTCTTTTCAAGACTACTAGTTACTAGGCATCAATTTTGGGTTTCAAAACAAAACAGCCAGAAAATTGGATTTTTTAAAAATATTTTTTTAAAAAAATCAAATATGTATAACGGTTTAAAAAAATCAAAACTAAGTAGCGGTCGACTCTTCATAGGCCGACTATTGCCATGTGGTGCCCAATCGATCCTTGGTCAGCCGACTATTGTCATGTCAGCGCTGGTCGGCCGACCTAGGACTGATTGGTCGCCACGTTGTCACGCAACGGTCGGCAATGACTAGTTTCAATCAATTGGTGCCACATCAGCGCTACCGACTCCTGCTGACGTGGCACCAGTTGACCCTTCAACGACTGGCTGCCCCCTTATATAAAGGGGGCCGAACACCCTTCTTAGCACACACATCATCCGAAGCCCCCAAGCTGCCCACTCCTTCTTGGTAATTCTCTCCTCCCTAATTTTTAAACTATAGTCTATATTAACTTTAAATTAATTATGTTATAGATTAAAAGTAATATAATAGTAATGTGGTAGTATATTACGCATATTGAGTTTTTTTAAGTTTTACATATGATTTAATGATTTAGAGTAGTATCATTTCCTTTTACGTGTAGTTATAGAAAATGTAGATAAATATTTAATTTACTGAATTTATATAGATATATTGGAAGTTGGTGAAAAAAGATATAGCTACTCACGGTTATGATCCTCGTCATCTTCATATGTAGGTTGTGTGACATCTATCCATCGTCGGAATGAGCATCTCCTAACAATTTGCTGCCATGATAACTAGTGAGGTCACTGTTGCGTTACAAAATCATGTGAAATTAAACATGTTCAATTGTTGTCATCACTTACCACGACGTGCTCATGTAGGTTGGGGCACACAAATTCTTTCATTCCCCTTGAATTCGCACATAATTTACTTTACTAAGTTCACGTCTAGAGTGCATTACATGTATAAAAAGGTCAAATAAACTATGCTCAAATTTCAAAGTGCATTAAATATATAACATAGTGTTGATAGCAAAAAATGGCATTAATGGCTAGATTGTCAAAATATCAATTTTGGTAATTTGGGCTAAAAATACACATGTCCAGGGTCCGTCCGAAGCCCTATAGGGTCGAAGTCCATTGAGCTATGGGCTCTGAAAGCCTCTAGCCAGCCCATGGGCTTCGGCCGGGAAGCCTTCGGAGGCCCAAGCCACCGAAGCTTCGGCACGAGGAGCAGGCCTCGATGGGCCTGACCGAAGCCCACTTCGGCAGAGATGGAGTTGTATGTGATTCCAGCTCAGTTTTATCTCCATCCGACCGGGTTAATAGAAGATTAGATTGGGAATTAAGCCCCTATAAATAGAGAGACGAGACCAGCGTAAAGCCCCCCCACACAAACCAAACCAAAGCCCTAGCTTTGATCGTATTTACTTTACCTTTATTTTCCTGTACCTCTTCGTGGGTTTGCCTAGAAGCCCTCCGTCGGCCACTACGGAAGAGTAGTAACCCTTGTTACTTCGCTTGTGAAGTATCCGTTAATCTACGTAATAGATTCCTATCGCCTTGTTACTTCACCTGTGAAGTATCCGCTAATCTGTGTAATAGATTGCTACCTTCACTACTAGTGCAACACTTAGCAAAATTCGGTCCTCAGGCCAAATTGGTACTTCGAATTATCTTTGTTGCAGGTTCCCACGTTAGGAGCTACTTCGTTGGAGGTGTCCGGAGCTAAGAGATCGGTTTCGGAGGTCACTAGGACACCCTTCGGTGGGACTGCAAGCTTCAACAACAGGCTTCGCCAGCACACTTCGTCGCAACAGGCTTCGCCACGACCACACTCCACACTGGACGAAGTTACGCTAGTGTGGGGCCCTTGCATCATTATTCTGTAGTTTGCGGTATCAGAGACCTCATGCCGAACCCCGCTGTTCGGAGGTGACCGTCGCGTCCAGATTCGTTCGGAGTTCATTTTCGGCCAGATCAGTCCGAACGCCGAAGCACCCTTGGCGATATACTTCGCACCAGACGCCGAAGGTACACTTCGGTGACCCCTTCGCATCAAACTTCGAAGTAGACAGGCTTCGATCGGTTTGTTGATTTTATTCTGTTTAATATATTTCTTTCGGCTAATTGGATTATTTTGTGTGATCTGATTGCCTAGCGACTCCACCCCCCTTATCACGGCTAAGGGTAGTCGGAACGTGACGTCGGTGCCATGTCACGCTTAGGCTTTTCCCTAAGTATCCGCACACTTTTGGATCATCGAACTGACCCAAGTGCGGGGGCACGTTTCCGTGTCAACACACTTTTTGGTGAATCCGCTGGAGAAGGCTACGCCAACATGACAAGTACATCTACATCGGCCACCGGTACATCTACATCGACTACTACGTCTACACCGCCAATGAACACAATAGGAGGCGCGGATATCGACAACCGCAACATCTTGACACCTACACTTGAAGATATCCCCGTAGAAGACCGAGCAGAGATCGAGGCAAAGTTAAAGGCACTCCAAGACATGATGCTTGGGGGCTACGTCAAGACACGTGCGGGCTTCATCAAGCGCGACATCATCACCCCCGACCTCGCTCAGGTCTAGGTAACACCTGTATCGCCTCGTTTATCTTCTTTAGAGATTGAGCAAAAATAGCCGCATCAGTAGATCAAGCCGTTAGCGCTTCGCTGGCCAACCGTTTAGATTCGGCAGTCAGCTCCCAAGTAGAGGCAACTCTTAGGAGGTTCGGATTTACTGAGGCTGTACCCCCGGTTCCTATTGCTAGTGCACCTTCGGCAAACCACGTATATGGTAGGACTAACGACAGCACTGGCACAATCATGTCTTCGGCCTCAAAACATATGGTCGAGACCAATCATTACACCTACGGTCAAACTAACACTGCGTACCACGCACCACCACCTGCGCTGATACCCGCGCTGCCCGCACCACATGCGCCGGTGCCCGGACACGAACACGTCGTACAAATAGCGCGCAGGGAAGAGGCCCATGGTCGACACGTCGATATCCCACCGCGTGTCGCACCCCCGCATGAGAGACGCGCACAAGCAACATGTCAAGATGACATAGAAGAGCGGGTCCGCGCACTATTTAGAGAGTGTGCCAGCTTCGTGCCCAAGGGACGGGTTAGGGTTTACCGTAAGCCATACCCCGACCATCTTGATACAGTACCCTACCCCCACGGCTATAGAATCCCTGAATTCACTAAGTTCAATGGCGAGGGTAGCAAAACTACACTAGAGCACGTTAGTCAATTTTTGGCACAGTGTGGAGAAGTTAGCGGGATAGATGCTCTAAAAGTTAGACTATTTTCTCTCTCGCTATCCGGCACCGCCTTCACTTGGTTTTCGGCGCTCCCGCCAAACTCCATTCAGACATGGGATGATTTAGAGCGGAAATTCCATGATTACTTCTACACGGGTGAAACAGAACTTAGGCTTTCACATTTGACATCGGTTAAGCAGAAATCTAGCAAGAGCGCTTCTGAGTACATCAATCATTTTAGGGATACTAGAAACCGATGTTTTAGTCTTAATATTTTGGAAAGGGACTTGGCGGAACTAGCTTTTAACGGGTTGCATTCCGAAATTAAAGAGAGGTTAGATAACCAAAACTTTTGAGAAGTTAGCCAAGTTTTACAGCAGGCTCTGGTCCAGGAAGGCCGAACCAAAGATAAAAAGTTTATTAAGACATTTAGCAAGCCTAGGGCTGAAATCCACATCATGGAACGTTCTGACGAGGAAGAATCGGAAGAAGAGGATTTGGCCGATATGTACGCGGCCGAATGGGTGTGGATCGCTAGGAATAAACTTGTCACCTGCTCCGAGTTACGACCATCCCCCACTAAATGTGATAAAATTTTTTGATTTTCTCTTAAAAGCCAGCTTCTTAGGTTACCTAAGGGTCAAGTCATTCCACCTGCCGATGAGTTAAAGAAGCATCCATATTGTAAGTGGCATGATTCACATTCACATAATACTGATGACTGTAATGTTTTTCGACGGCAGATACAATCGGCCATAGAAGAAGGACGACTGAAGATAGACCATAATCCGAGATGAAGCTAGATAAAGATCCTTTTCCCGTCAACGCTGTCGACCTCGGCAAAAAGAAGGTGTTGATTCGGCCAGAACAGGTCGAGTCGGCTAAGGGAAAGGATGTAATTGTTGGAGAGCCATGCACTCGCACGCTCATACCGAAGAACCCCGAGGTAGGAGTGTGGAAATAGAACATTAATACCCCTTCGGCTAAGGCTCACAAGAGGACGAAGGTAACATATAACATGTTGTTGAACAAGCATAAAAAAGGGCCAAGGGAGCAGGTCCACACACTAAGAAGCTAAAGCCGCCGAAGGGTCTGGGGCTCTCGGAGGGTAGCTTCGGACCGAAGCAGGCGGGCCCTCCGCGCGGAGGCTTCGGGCCACGGTGGCCCGATGCTCCACGCGGTGGTTCATGAGCCAAGATGGCCGAACCCCCCATACAGCGGCTTCGAGCCCCAGTGGTCGGGCCCCTATACAGCAACTTCGCCCCCAATGGCCGAACCCCGCACCGTGTTGGACTTCTCTGTTGGGAGGCTTCGGCCCGCACTGGCCGAACGTACCTCCAGCCTGGCAGGACCCTTCGCTGGTGTGGTCCGAGATACCATCGACTTTGCCGAACCCCCCTCCATGTAACGGGTTCGGCTCACAGTGGGCGAGGCCACTAGAGCCACCGATGCCTCCGCCGTATGACTGGGCGGACCCCGTGGGCTCCGTACGTATCTAGGTCAGGGTACCCTCCGCAACCTAACACTATGCCTTGTTTTCCTTCGGAGTATTATGGATGGCAGGGGCAAACAGACGCAGCGGAGGGGGCATCATCCATAGACTGTCTGTGGTGCCTCCAAATCGGGCCATGTAGAGCGAAGCCGAAGGGTGCGAGCACGAGGTCAGGGAGTCTGAAGCCATAACCATCAGAGTTGGGTCTCAAGAAGTCCCAATCCCGAAGACTTTGTCACCGAGGTTTGACGGAGGTAAGTCTCATGCTTCGGCCGAGCTCTGCGCGGAAGCCTGGTTCGACCGGCCAAACGAGGCATGTCATCTGTTGGGGTTCACAGCGAAGCCCCCTTCGAACACAGGGTGCACAAGGCCGAAGGGCACAGTACCACGTCGGCCAGAATTAATGGAAGCCGAACGGTAGCACCCAGCACCAAACCACAACCATCTTGGGCACCTCCAGGCATGTCCAAATCATAGAAGAGGCACCTACAACGACTACAGGCATAGGAGATGCGCGAGAGGGAAGCTGAGACCGAGCGCGACGCTATCTTCGAAGAAATCCGCCCTCGGCCAGCTACAAAACAAGTATGGAGGGAGAAGCCGGTTGAGATAACCAACCCGGCTCCTAGTCCGAGCGACGACGACGACATGCTCGATGACGATTACTCGCCCATCTCTGAAGGGACCGCACCCCAGGTGATGGACATCAACATCGTCATGCTGCCTGCCGAGTTCGCACTACCACAGGACGAGGCCGAGGTCGCCCAATTGGACCTCGGCCCATGCAACGCCATCTTCGAGAAGCCCGAGGACTCGACTCGCCATCTGAAGCCTCTCTATGTTAGAGGTCACATCGATGGAAAGCCGATTTCTTGAATGCTTGTTGACGACAGCGCCACTGTTAACTTAATGCCTTACTCGTTGTTGATGAAACTTGGCAGGGATGAGGATGACCTGAAGAAAACCAACTTGATGCTCAACGGCTTCAATGGCGAGAGATCTGAGGCCAAGGGAGTACTCTCTATGGAGTTGACGGTGGGCAACAAGACGTTGCCAATAGTATTTTTCATTGTCGACGTACAAGGTAACTATAGCGTACTACTCGGGCGTGACTGGATTCACGCAAACTGTTGCATTCCCTCTACTCTACACCAGTGCCTGATACAGTGGGACGACGATGAGGTAGAAGTCATTCCTGCGGATACTTCGTCCCAAGTAGCATTGGCCGATGTATCAATTGACGCCGTCCATAACAAAGTAGAATGTCTGTCAAGTAGAGATCTATCGGATTACGATTTTTTTAGTGTATCCGGAGGACGGTTTGTACCAGTGTCTGTAAAGCCGGCTGGAGTAGCGCGGCTATTTTTGTATTAGTAGTCATGTCTATCAAGAGTAATCTAGATTGGCTAAAGTCTCGCGTGGAGCACTATCGGTCTAATAAAGACGGTATTGCTGAGGCCATCGGGGACTTTAGCGAAAGTGGAGAAATTAGGACAAGGTTTTGCGTCGATCGACACCTTAGAAGAAGTTGACATAGGTAATGGCAGCATCCCAAGGCCGACTTTTGTAAACCAACATTTACAGCCCAATGAAAAGGCTGAAGTAATAAAGTTACTTCGGTCGTATGTTGATTATTTGCATGGGAGTATAGCGAGATGCCAGGGCTAAGACGCGAGCTCGTGGAGCATCGGTTGTCTATCAAGTCCGGATTTAGGCCTTATAAGCAGCCTCCCCGCCGCTTTAACTCGGCCGTCTATGACCGAGTTAAGGAAGAAGTGGAGCGACTACTCAAGGCTGAATTTATTAGGCCGTGCAGGTACACGAATGGGTTGCTAACATTGTGCCTGTAGAGAAGAAAGGGAGCGGCAAGATACGGGTGTGTATTGATTTCAGGGATCTAACAGAGCCACTCCAAAGGACGAGTATCCAATGCTGATAGCCGACACGCTGATCAACGATGCTTCAGGACATAAGGTACTATGTTTTCTTGATGGCAATGCTGGTTATAATCAGATATTTATGGCCGAAGAGGACGTCTATAAGACTGCCTTTCGGTGCCCTGGTTTTGTCAGTTTGTTCGAGTGGGTCATATTGACTTTTGGTTTTAAAAATGCTGGTGCCACGTACCAGCGTGCTATGAACTTAATCTTTCATGACTTGCTAGGGGTTATGTTAGAAGTTTACATCGATGATATTGTAGTCAAATCGGACGCTATGGGAAACCATTTAGCCTATTTGAAGGTTGCTTTTGATAGGATGCGGAAATACGGTTTGAAAATGAACCCACTCAAGTGTGCTTTTGGCGTGTCGGCAAGGTAAGTTCTTAGGTTTCATGATTCATGAGAGAGGCATAGAAATTGATCCTAAGAGGCTTGAGAAGATTAGAAACATTGCAGCGCCGATGTGCAAAAAGGACGTACAGAAGTTGCTAGGCAAGATGAACTATTTGTGTCGCTTCATATCCAACCTGTCCGGCAAGATTGATGCCTTTTCCCCATACTCCGGCTAAAAAACAAAGCCGAGTTCACTTAGGGGGCAAGCCAGCAAACTGCTTTTGAGAAAATCAAGGAGTGCTTGTCATCACCGCCTGTGGTGAGAGCACCTAAAGCCGAGATTCTGTTTCGGCTATACGTCGCCGCTGAAGATAGCGTGATTGGGGCCGTGCTAACCCCGAAGGTAGAAGGGAAAGAGTACATCATCACAATCTTGAGCCACCGCCTGCTGGACGCCGAAACCAGGTACGCGTTTGTGGAACGATTGTGTTTATCACTTTACTACGCGTGCACCAAATTGCGCCATTACCTTCTCCCCACTACATGTGTTGTCGTTTGCCAAACCGATGTTATAAAGCACATGTTACAGAAGTCGATTCTAAGTGGAAGAATCAGAAAATGGGCTTACGCATTGATTGAGTACGATTTGGCCTACAAACCCCTGAGAGCGATGAAAGGCCAAATCGTGGCCAACTTTATAGGATCACCACATAGATGTCAGCTGGAGTGATACTATTGCTCTAGTTGAAGTAGTGTCATGGAAACTTTATTTCGATGGTTCGGCTTGCAAGAGTGGCCAAGGTATTGGAGTGGTTCTCGTATCACCTAATGGAATGCACTTTGAAACTTCGGCCCGACTAGAATTTTCTTCCACTAATAACCAAGCCGAATACGAAGCTTTGTTGCTAGGTCTTGAATTACTAGAGTCTGTAGGTGCTAGGCATGTCCACACATACGGTGATTCTCTATTGGTAGTGCAACAAGTATCTAAGAGTGCTCAATGTTTTAACAGGCTTGCTGAACTAGTTACTTAGATAAATGTCTAGACATAGTTGCTGCTTTTGATGACTTCAAAATCTCTCACGTGTCAAGAGAAGCCAATTCAGTCGCCAATGATTTGGCTCAGCAAGCATCTAGCTACCGAATTAGGAGAGGAAAATTTTCCGTATTGGAGAAGCCGGTGTTTGGTCTCATTGCCGAAGCCAGTAACGGTGGGCAGGCACACCCTCCGGATCGAACCCCTCTGGTTACCGAAGGTCACTGTGCGTCGAGGATCCTGGATCGGAGTACCCTTCTGACCGAAGGTGCTGGCACGCCGAAGTCTGTAGGTCGAAGCCTCCTGCACGGAGAAGGCTCCCCGGAGTCTGAACCCTCCAAAGGGCTTCGACCCAGCACACTCCGAACGACCACCCTGACCAGGCTTCGGCAGGAGCTGGAATGGCTCGGGGGGCACCCCGAAGTCAGTAATTTAGAAGTTTTTTTAGAAGGTGGACCAGCGAAACCCTCTGAAACCTATAAGGGCGATTGGAGAGTCCCAAACGTCCAGTATTTGAGAGACCCTAGCCAAAGGGTTGATCGGAAGGTTCGGCGACAAGTGTTCAAATTCGTGTTGATAGACGACACATTGTATCGCCGAACCATCGACAGAGTACTATTGAAGTGTTTAGACCATGAGCAATCCCAGGTGGCCATAGGAGAAGTCCATGAAGGGCTTTGCGGCACTAATCCTTCGGCCCAAAAAATGAGTTGGATGCTCAAAAGAGCGGGTTTTTATTGGCCGACTATGACTGAAGATTGTTTCAAGTACTATAGAGGGTGTGAAGCATGTCAGAAGTTTGGCAATATCCAGTTAGCTCCTGCCTCATTGCTCAATCCTATTGTCAAGCCATGGTCGTTTCGAGGTTGGGGTTTAGACTTCATCGGCGAGATTCACCCTCCTTCCTCAAAAGGGCATCAGTTCGTGTTGATGGCGATGGATTACTTCACTAAATAGGACCGAGGCCGTACCTCTCAAGAACATGACTCACAACGAGGTACATGATTTTATTTTAAAGCACATCATACATAGATTCGACATTCCTCAAACTCTTACTACGGATCAAGGTAGTTCATTTGTCTCTAGAGAAATAAGGGACTTCGCCGAATACTATGGTATTAAGTTGATAAACTCTTCACCTTACTATGCTCAGGCCAATGGTCAGGCCGAGTCCAGTAATAAAACTGTGATTAAGCTTATTAATAATAAAATTGAAGAGTTTCCTAGAAGGTGGCATGAAGTGCTTTTTGAGGCGCTATGGGCTTGTATGATTGCAAAGCACGGTGCTACCAAAGTCGGTCCATATTAATTGGTATATGGACAAGAAGCCGTTCTGCCCATAGAGGTAGATCTTGGCTCCTTAAGAGTGTTAAAGCAAGATGGCTTATCGGTCGACGAGTATGAAACTCTTCTAAAGGATAATCTAGAGGAAGTGACCGATAATAGACTAAGGGCTTTAGAAGCCATAGAAGTAGACAAGAAGAGAGTAGATAAAGCCTACAATAAAAAGGTTAAACGAAATCATTTCAAATAGGAGATTTGGTGTGGAAAACGATTTTACCCTTAGGCACGAAGAGTCCTAAGTTTGGTAAATGGCCGCCTAGTTGGGAAGGTCCTTTTAAGATAGCCGAAATCGCTTCCGGCAACGCATATGTGTTGGAATCCCTGCAGGGAGAGCGGTTTCGAAGAGCTTTGAATGGTAGGTACTTGAAAAGGTATTTCCCAAGTGTGTGGCAAACATCATAAAAGTGTCGAAAAGCCGATATGGATGGTATCGTCTTCAGCTCGTTGTGCTTTTAGTTCACTCAGTTCACTAAAAGGCAGGGGGGCATGTGTTGATAGCAAAAAATGGCATTAATGGCTAGATTGTCAAAATATCAATTTTGGTGATTTGGGCCAAAAATACACATGTCCAGGGTCCGTCCGAATCCCTACAGGGTCGAAGTCCATTGAGTTATGGGCTCCGAAAGCCTCTAGCCAGCCCATGGGCTTCGGCCGAGAAGCCTTCGGAGGCCCACGAAGCTTCGGCCCGAGGAGCAGGCCTTGATGGGCCTGGCCAAAGCCCACTTCGGCAGAGATGGAGTTGTATGCGATTCCAGCTCAGTTTTATCTCCATCCGGCCGGGTTAATAGTAGATTAGATTGGGAATTAAGCCACTATAAATAGAGAGGCGAGGCCAGCGTAGAGGCCCCCCCAACACAAACCAAACCAAAGCCCTAGCTTTGATTGTATTTACTTTACCTTTATTTTCTTGTACCTCTTCGTGGGTTTGCCTGAAAGCCCTCCACCGGCCACCACGGAATAGTGGTAACCCTTGTTACTTCGCTTGTGAAGTATCCGTTAATCTACATAATAGATTGCTATCACCTTGTTACTTCGCTTGTGAAGTATCCGCTAATCTGCGTAACAGATTGCTACCTTCGCTACTAGTGCAACACTTAGCAAAATTCGGTCCTCAGGCCAAATTGGTACTTCAAATTCTCTTTGTTGCAGGTTTCCACATTCAGAGCTACTTCGTCGGAGGTGTCCGGAGCTGAGAGATCAGTTTCAGAGGTCACTAGGACACCCTTCGGCGGGACTGCAAGCTTCGGCAATAGGCTTCGCCAGCACACTTCGTTGCAACAGGCTTCACCACGACCACACTCCACACTGGATGAAGTTACGCTAGCGCTGGGCCCTTGCATCATTATTCTGTAGTTTGCGGTATCAGAGACCTCACGCCGAACCCCGCTGTTCGGAGGTGACCTTCACGTCCAGATTTGTTCGGAGTTCATCTTCGGCCGGATCAGTCCGAACGCCAAGCACCCTTCGGCGGGATACTTCGCACCAGACGCTGAAGGTACACCTCGGTGACCCCTTCACATCAGACTTCGAAGCAGACAGGCTTCGATCGGTTTGTTGATTTTATTCTGTTTAATATATTTCTTTCGGCTAATTGGATTATTTTGTGTGATCTGATTGCCTGGTGACTCCACCCCCTTATCATGGCTAAGGGTAGTCGGAACGCGACGTCGGTGCCGCGTCACGCTTAGGCTTGTACCTAAGTATCCGCACACTTTTAGATCGTCGAACTGACCCAAGTGCGGGGGTACGTTTCCGTGTCAACACATAGTAAAGTAAATTATGTGTGAATACCTGCAACGACACTAAACATCAGCAGATGTAGTGATAGTCTAGTCTTGCGTCAGCAAGCTAGGAACAACAAAAGAGCTACGCACAATGAAGGAAAATGTTAATAAAACTTCTAAACTACCACTAAATTACTGCTAATTACTATTAAACTATTGTTAAATTAGTCGTAAAGTACAACTAAATTAACCCTAAATTATTGTTAATTACTCATAAATTACCGATAATTCAATATTAAACTACAACTAAATTAGTCCTAAATTAGCATTAAACTACAACTAATTACTATTTTAAATAATGCTAAATTAATCTTAAAGTATAGCTAAATTACCCCTAAATTATTATTAATTACTCCTAAATTACGGATAATTCAATATTAAACTACAACTAAATTAGTCCTAAATTAACATTAAACTACTACTAATTACGATTTAACTACCACTAAATTAATCCTAAAGTACAACTAAATTACCCCTAAATTATTGTCAATTACTCTTAAATTACCAATAATTCACTATTAAATTACAACTAAATTAGTCATAAATTAGCATTAAACTACTACTAATTACTATTTAACTACCGCTAAATTAATCCTAAAGTACAGCTAAATTACCCCTAAATTATTGTTAACTACTCTTAAATTACCGATAATTCACTATTAAAGTATAGCTAAATTAGTCCTACAGTAACATTAAACTACTATTAATTACTATTAAGGTACCGCTAAATTAATCCTAAAGTACAACTAAATTATCCCTAAATTATTGTTAATACTCTTAAATTACCAATAATTCACTATTAAACTGCAACTAAATTAGTACTAAAATAGCATTAAACTAATACTAATTACTATTAAGCTACCGCTAAATTAATTCTAAAGTACAACTAAATTAACCTAAAATTATTGTTAATTACTCTTGCATTACCGTTAATTCAATATTAAACTTCAACTAAATTAGTACTAAATTAGCATTAAACTACTGCTAATTACTATTAAAGTACCGCTAAATTACTCTTAAACTAATTCTAAATTACTCCTAAACTACACTACAAAAGGTAAAACTAGAGGAAAAAAGCACATACCTCACAAGGCGAGATGCCGCATCCAAGGGTGGGGTGGGAGAACGGGGCGTTCGGCCCCCTTTATAGGGGAGTCAACTCTTCATGGGCCGATTAACGCCACGTGGCTGCCAGTCGGCAGTTGAACAGTTGATTGACGCTGATGTGGCACGAGTCGGCATAATGTAGCCGTTGTAATAGAAGGGTAGGTCCCGATCTTCCGCTAGGTAAGGATAACTTGGATTGGTGGAGAATCTCGACGTTGACGATCCAAGGCTCTGGTCTGACGGATCAAAACCTTACAATCGCTACACCACCGTCTCTGTTGGTTATCAACCACGCAGGGCGCGATTGACCTCGCCGCAAAGGCAGGTTCCTGCAAGCAAATCCAAGAACATAAGCAAGAACAGGAAGAACACAAGTCGAATGCCAAATCACAGATGAACTATGATGAAGTGAGGTTTAACAAACATCGTTGCAGCAGCCAATCGGTCCGGTGCAAGAGCGGGATCTAAACAAACGAGTGTAGATGCCAACAAAGCAAAACCTGAACCCTAATGATGGCTATCGTGAGTATATGGGGCGTGGGCAGGCTATAGGAGGCACACACGACTCAGACTATGGGCCAACACGGCCTCCAACTCAGTACAAGGTCCAACTCGGTCCAATTCTGTCACGCAGGACTGTTTCAGTTACACAGGACGACTCGAGACTCCAAATGAGGTGAAACCAACGCCAAAAGATCTGTATTCTCCGTAGCTTTCCAGAAAGTCCAAGAACGTGACAATCAGACTTTGTATGAGGAAGTTACGCCCATTTTGGTGCATGGTGGTTGATGTAGTCCGAACCAGCGAATTCTTGACTTCAAATCATCCGTGCGACTCCGTCTTCAACTCCAACTCTCCTATTCCATCTCCCATATTCCTAAGCAATAAAATATCACTAGTATTCAGTAACATCCCATCCAAACAAATATTAACATAGTTGCTAAGGAAAGAATTAACCTCTTGGTTCAAGCGACGGGCACGGGCGCGTGTGATTGGTCCTTGTAATTGAATTGTAGGTGGAGGCTCCATGTGTGTATCATGTGAAGTGATGTCCTCATCATCCTCCCCCTCTTGAATTGGAGTCGTCCTCGACTCAAGCTCATCGTCATCTCCCAAATAGGGCTTTAAATCTAAAATGTTAAATGTGGGACTAACCCCAAAAGCTGCAGGCAACTCAAGTTTATATGCATTATTATTTATCTTCTCAAGTACACGGAAAGGACCATCAGCATGGGGCATCAATTTTGACTTTCTCAAATCAGGAAAAACGATCCTTGCGCAAGTGCAACCAAACAAGATCACCCGGTTCAAATGTTATCTCTTTTCTACCCTTACTACCATAAGCACGATATTTCTCATTCATTTTCTCTATGTTTGCTTTAGTAGTTTCATGCATATTAAGCAATAATACATCACGTGTAGTAGCATCAAAATTCAATTTTTCAGATGGTGGCAATGGTAGCAAATCAATAGGAGCACGCGGATTAAAGCCATAGACCACTTGAAACGGACTTACCTTAGTAGTGGAGTGTACTGACCTATTATATGCAAACTCAATATGAGGTAGACACTCTTCCCAGAGCTTAAAGTTGGTCTTCAAAACAACCATCAACATGGTGGACAATGTACGGTTGACGACCTACGTTTGCCCATCCGTTTGTGGGTTACAAGTAGTAGAAAACAGCATCTTCGTCCCCAACTTATGCCACAACGTCCTCCAAAAATGACTTAAGAATTTAGCATCACGATCTGAAACGACGGTATTGGGAACTCCATGCAAGCATACGACCTCTCTGAAAAACAAATCAGCAACATTGGTAGCGTTGTCGCTCTTGTGACAAGGTATAAAATGCGCCATTTTAGAGAACCGATCTACCACCACAAAAATACTATCCCTCCCCCTGTTAGTTCTAGGTAATCCTAACACAAAATCCATAGAAATATCCTCCCAAGGTACACTAGGAACAGACAGAGACATATAAAGACCATGTGGGTTTAGATGGGACTTAGCTTTATTGCAAGTAGTGCATTGTGCCACGTAGCGCTCAACATCTCGTCTCATCCTAGGCCAATAGAAGTGTGTGGACAACACATCTTCAGTTTTCTTTGATCCAAAATGACCCATCAAACCACCACCATGTGCTTCCTGCAATAACAAGCAAAGAGAGCTAGCCGACACACATAACTTGTTAGCACGAAAAAGATATCCATTATTCAGCACATATTTGTTCCAAGCACGGTCATCTGTACAATTTTCAAAAGCATCTTTGAAGTCCAAATCAGTAGCATATATGTCCTTCAATGTTTCTAAACCAAAGATCTTATAATCAAGTTGAGAAAGCAATGTATAACGTTTAGATAAAGCATCGACAATCACATTATCTTTCCCTTTCTTATGCTTAATGATATATGGAAAAGTCTCAATAAATTCTACCCATTTAGCATGTCGTTTATTCAGATTTGCTTGACTACATATATGCTTCAATGCTTCATGATCCGAATGAATAATAAAATCATTAGGCAAAAGGTAATGTTGCCAAGTTTCAAGCACACGCACTAAGGCATACAATTCCTTATCATATGTAGAATAATTCAACTGTGGACCATGTAATTTCTCACTAAAATAGGCCACGAGTTTACCTCCTTGTAGCAGCACACCTCCTATTCCAAAACCACTAGCATCACATTCTAACTCAAAAGTCTTACCAAAGTCGGGTAGCTGAAGTAGAGGTGCATGTGTAAGGTGATCCTTGAGTGTGGCAAAATCTTGTTCTTGTGCTGGTTCCCAAGTAAAAGTAACTCCCTTCTTGGTCAACTCATTCAAAGGACCGGCTATGGTGCTGAAATCTTTCACAAAACGCCGGTAGAAACCTGCAAGACCAAGAAAACTACGTACCTGTGTGATAGTTTGAGGTTGCGGCCAGCTGTTGATTGCTTCTACCTTCGCCGCGTCAACCTCAATGCCCTGTGAAGTGACAACATATCCAAGAAACACAACTCGATCCGTGCAAAATGTGCACTTCTCAAGGTTACCAAACAATCTAGCCTCACGTAGGACAGAAAAAACAGAACGTAGGTGTTCAACATGTTCAGTGGGAGACTTGCTGTAAATCAAGATATCATCAAAGTATACTACCACAAAGCATCCTATAAAGGGTTGTGGGACTTCATTCATCAAGCGTATGAAGGTACTAGGTGCATTAGTAAGTCCAAAAGGCATGACAAGCCACTCATATAATCCAAACTTTGTTTTAAAAGCAGTTTTCCATTCATCACCTAGTTTTATGCGAATTTGGTGGTAGCCACTACGGAGATCGATCTTAGTAAAGATAATGGCACCAATAAGCTCATCAAGCATGTCATCCAATCTAGGAATAGGGTTTCAATATCGAATGGTGATATTATTAATAGCACGACAATCAACACACATGCCCCAACTACCATCTTTCTTAGGCACCAAAAGAACGGGTACTACACAAGGACTAAGGCTTTCACAGACGTACCCACGATCAAGAAGGTCCTGTACTTGGCGCTGAATTTCTTTTGTCTCCTCCGGATTGGTACGGTACGCTGCACGATTAGGAAGAGACTCTCCCAGCATCAAATCAATTTGGTGCTCGATGCCGCGTATCGGTGGCAGCCCGGGTGGTATCTCAGCAGGAAAAACATCGTTAAACTCCTGTAAAAGGTCATTGACTGCAACGGGAATAGAGCTAGGAATGTTCGCATGTGAAAACAGCACGTTCGTGCAAATCAAGCCATATATCATGGGAGTATCATCACAAATTTCAGCAAGGTCAGTTTTAGTTGCAAGCATGACATGTCCTTTTAGATTAATAACTTGTGATGAAGAAGGAGAAGAAACTTTATCTTTCTGTTGCCTCAAAAGTGTTTTAGCTACTTGCTGATTTTCATAAGGTTGTTTGCTCGTTTGTGCGTCCTTATCATGTTTTTCTTGTTCAAATTTCACAATTTCAGCAGGAGTCATAGGAAGCAAAGTAACTTTCTTTCCTTTATACATAAATGTGTACTTATTGCTCCTACCATGGTGTGTAGCATTAGTATCATACTCCCAAGGTCTACCAAGTAATAGAGAACATGCTTGCATTGGTACTACATCAAAATCAGCAACTCCGAAGTATGTACCAATGGAAAATCTGATGTGAGCAGTTTGTGTTACCTTGACCTTACCACTATTGTTGAACCATTGCACGTGGTAAGGGTGTGTATGCGCACGTGTGGGAAGTTGAAGCTTAGTTACCATGTCGTGGCTCGCCAAATTGTTGCAACTACCGTTGTCGATGATGATACGTACACGGTGGTCATTGACAATGAAGAAGGTCTAAAACAGATTGTTCCGTTGTGCCCGGTCGTCCTGCTCCATGTGAGTGCTCAAAACACGTTGTAAACTAAGTGCTTCATGGCTGGTAGAGGCATCCGGTGCAAAAACAGCGTCATCGTCGGAAGCATCGTAATCTCCTGCAAATTCAAGCAATAGAGGGAAACTATGTGCCTAAAACTCAAGTGGAGGCAGAACAAGGTAGCAAACGACAGGACCAGTTCTCTTTTGCTTCTCTACTTCTCGTTTTTTCACTATATTTTTTTTGAACAAGGATGACAAGAGATGCAACCACAAAAATTGGCACCTGCAACTGAGGTGGGATGTGGTTCACAGAAATTCAACAAGTTCTCTGAATGGCGTGCAAAAACTTTGACCAATTTTTTTATTTATCTTCCAAATTGGGACAAGAAGATGCTCAAAAAATTTCAGATTTTTCTGCCAAACGAGCGAAAATTTATGCCTATTTTACCGAAGGGGGTCACCCGGAGGATAGGTGAAAACCCAACTCGTCGTTTAGACGTAGGAACGGATTGGATTGCAACTAGGACTCCAAAGTGTAATCTCAGGGGGACTCTGCGGAAACAAGGATGTGAACAATGGCAAGATGGAGACCAGTGGAACTCTAGATGGAACTTAACAAGGACTCGATGTGGAAAACCGAGTAGGAAACCAAGTGAAAACCGACTAGGGTTGTGTTGTGGAGGGGGGTTTCGGGTGGGGTAAATTTTTTTGAGAATTTTTTTTTGAGACACAAGATCAACTACTACTCAAACGACACAAAGGGCTGACTAAACTAGCAACAAGACTCGACCAAGAACACAAACTCAACAAAGCTAAAAACTGAAATTAAAATCGCAAGGCACAAAGGGGTTCTCGGTGGGGATTTTTTTGTGAGGGTTTTCTGGACTCTAGGTAAAAATAAAAGAAGATCGAGATTACCTAACGGGAAACATGATGCTCTAATACCAACTAATAGGAGGGTAGGTCCCTATCTTCTGCTAGGTAAGGATAACTTGGATTAGTGGAGAATATCGACGTTGACGATCCAAGGCTCCGGTCCGACGGATCAAAACCTTACAATCACTACACCACCGTCTCCGTTGGTTATCAACCACGCAGGACGCGATTGACCTCGCCACGAAGGCTGGTTCCTGCAAGCGAATCCAATAACACAAGCAAGAACAGGAAGAACACAAGTCGAATGCCAAATCACATATGAACTATGATAAAGTGAAGTTTAACAAACGCCGTTGCAGTAGCCAATCGTACGGTGCAAGAGCGGGATCTAAACACACGAGTGTAGATGCAAACAAAGCAAAACCTGAACCCTAATGATGGCTATCATGAGTATATGGGGTGTGGGCAGCCTGTAGGAGGCGCACACGACTCAGACTATGGGCCAACACCGCCTCCAACTCAGTACAAGGTCCAACTCGGCCCAATTCTGTCACGCAGGACTGTTTCAGTCACACAGGACGACTCGATACTCCAAATGAGGTGAAACCAAAGCCAAAAGATCCTTCTTCTCCTTATCTTTCCAGAAAATTGAAGAACGCGCCAATCGGACTTCATATGAGGAAGTTACGCCCATTTTGGTACATGGTGGTTGATGTAGTCCGAACCAGCGAATTCTTGACTTCAAATCATCCGTGCGACTCCGTCTTCAACTCCAACTCTCCTATTCCATCTCCCATATTCCTAAGCAACAAAATATCACTAGTATTCAGTAGCATCCCATCCAAACAAATATTAACATAGTTGCTAAGGAAAGAATTAATCTCATGGTTCAAGCGACGGGCACGGGCGCGTGTGATTGGTCCTTGTAATTGAATTGTAGGTGGAACCTCCATATGTGTATCATGTGAAGTAATGTCATCATCACGTTGCGTCAGGGAATCTTCCATGTGGCGGCCATTCAGCTCTTGGTCGGTCGACTGGCACTGACGTGGCAGTAGTAGGTCTATGAAGAACCGACAGTTACTAGTTTTTAAATTTTTTAAATGGCTATATAGATTTGAACTTTTTTTAAAAAAATATCATTTAAAAAATTCAGAAAATTGCATGTGTTAACTGTTTTGAGTTTGAACATTTAATTACACCACTCGTTCTACGAGATCAGAGGTGTAGAAGCACGTGTATCTGCAGAAGATTATTTATATCAGCGTTTGAATGAACTAGTAATGTGCCCGTGCGTTGCAACGGAATCATATTTTTAATAGCAAAGCTATTTAGAGCATTATATAATAATTAAATTCATGTTTAGTAATATTACAATGATAAGGAACAAAATGATATATTATTGTGCAAAACAAATTATAGATAGAGATTCAGTTTTATGCATTAACATTAGCTATTACTATTAAAAATTCTTTCACAATCCCATAAGGAAGTCCTTTTTCTGTTGAATGTCAGTCCACTTGCCCCAACTAGGAACAAAAGAAGGTTTTTCAGGTTTAGGATTCTCTTCATTTAAAATTTTCATCTTGTCCTTCTCAAACTCAACCTCAACATAACATCATCACAAGTAAAAGCCTGACATATAAGATTAGCTAGCTTGAGATGGAATTTTATAATTTTCCTTTGTATCAGAGCTGGTCAATAAACCCTCGACGTACTCAGCCATATCTTCCTCAGAATCTGAATTAGAGCTGTGATCCAGTTGCGCGCTACCAGAAAATAACAGAACAAAAGGAAAGAAATGAGTGACATTTATAAATTGAATCTACGTATTTATGTTTTGATATATCACAAATGACACAATATACTACATATTCAAATACACAAAATATAAAATATATCACTAGCATGCACACAAGAAAAATAGGGCATTAGGAATGGCATATAGATACAGAGAGGAAAACCAACCAGATACTGGAAAACATCATTTCTTGCCACAAAATCAGTTTCACGGTTAAGCTCAACCACAACTGCCATTTTCTCATCTTGTGCAATTGCTAGCAAGCCTTCAGCTGCAGTCCGTAAAGAATTTTTGGCAGCAAGAACCACCCCTATCTTCCTTAGGTCCTTCTATGCGGCATCTGAAAGAAATCAACAAATTGCCAAAGGATTAATAGGTACAAAGAAGTATGTTAATCAAGTTATTCTAAATTTCTAATGCAATCAGAAAGCACTCTCCTCTCCTGTAGCTGTATAATGAGATCCATTTGCTCCAACACAGACACCCCAGAGCTGAATCTCCTAATAATTGAGGCACTTTGTTCACCATGGTTCTCATCACATGTGTCTAGAATGCAGAATAAGAGTATCCTTGAGTGGCATGTTGTTGAGCCTGAAACAAAAGCCCAAATATGATCTTTCTAGCACTTTGACTCCAGGCCATTATCAGAATGTTCTGCACCGTGTATTATATGAATAAATGTTAGTAAAATAAAATGATCAATAAGCATTAGAGAAGCAACAAATACGATTAAGTCTCAAATAAAAAACAAAATCAATAAGCATTAGAGAAGCAACAAATATGATTGAGTCTCAAATAAAAAACAAAAAATGGGTTCCAAACATTCCAACAGAGTAGTGGAAAATGCTAGAGTACTCCAATAGAACAATGGATGCACTTCGCATCAATTTCTGGAAACGTTGGTCTCTAGAAGGAGCAAATCAAAACGAAGTGACTGGAATCAAAACTGACCGGATAGACTTCCCTCAATGCGATCTACCCGATGGGAGGATAAGGGGCCAAACGATCTCACCGAGGTTGTTATATGCAAATCCGCTCACTGGTGGCTTGGGGAGGCGAGGAGTCCAATCAGAAGCAACAAATGAATATATCGGTGGTGGCTGTGTCCGGCGAGCCGTAGGGCATCCTGCCCACTGATGACATCTGGGACGAGCACCCATCGCTGCGCTTCTCGAAGGTGAGGACGGCGTGGGAGGGGGTTGTGGCAGCAATGAAACCACCCGAGGGGAGGGAGAGAGGAGCAGAGGGTACGCGTTGGCATGGCGACATGGGTGCCGACGGTTGTGCGGCGTAGGAGGAAACTCACGAAGGGCGCTGTGCACGTGGGAAAGACGCGTAAACGGACGAAACTGGCGCTGCGCGTGGAAAGGGAGGGAGAGCGACGGTTGCGGAGACGGAGCGAAAACTATTGCGAGGCAGTTGCCGGCGCTGCACACTGGGTCAATGCGCGCTGCGCACGAAGGAAGTGTGAGCGGACGGACGGACAAACGGACGAAGTAGCCGCTTTTATAGTAGAGAAGTAGAGATTGAACGAGTGTCGTCTAACCCAAGCTGGACCCACTTAAACCGTTTGTCAAATAAACCTGAGGTGCAACTTAATTTCCACAGTACAAGCGAACTCCATTGTGCATTGTGTTTGGTGTGAGCCAATAATAAACACATCCCCTGCTACCAATCTCTATAAAAAAAATTGTCACAATGTTTTGCAAATACTACTTCTATTATAATATATACTGTGCTAACATTAATCGGGGGAAAAATAAATTACTGCTATAAATGAAGCAGCGGTTTGGATTTTAACCGGATAATAAACATATATATATATATATATATATCATGTATCTGTATCTTATGACGTGTCACGTGTGCACCTACAAATACCACTCTCCACCGCGCGCGTTGTCGTCGTCGTCAAGACGCCACTCAGTCGAAGCTCTACGTCGTCCGGTCGTCGTCGCTTTATAGCAGAGCGCCCAGCCGACCAGACGTCCATAGACCTACGGCGCCATCCATTCATCCGCTCAAGGCGTCGTCGGAGGAGATCGACCGGCATCTCATGGGGTGCGCCTTCTCGTCGGCGAGGGCGCTTCCGGCGTTCGACGGGGTGAGGGTCATCCACATCAACGGTTACGTCGAGAGCTTCGACGGGCTTGTCACAGTTGGCCACGTCACGAGGAAGACAGGTGGGGCGGCGGCGGAGCAGCAGCGTTACGTGCTGTGCTCGTCGGCGCACCTGCTGCAGCCTGGCCGTGCCCCGTTCCGGCCGGACGACCCGCTGCAGCCCGGCACCGTGTACTTCCTCCTACCACAGTCCATCTTCCAGTCCGAGTCTTCCGCCGTTGACCTCGCCTGCCTCATGAACCGCCTCACCGCGCTCGCGCGCAAGGGCGGCGGCGCCGCCGCCGCCCCCAGCCCCGTCGAGGCAGTCTTCGACGGCCTGCCCCAGCACCACGAGTCCTCCAGAGGACCCAAGGCTGAGCCCGACCAGCCAGCGCCGTCGGGGTCGGACCACCGCTGCTGCGCGCCGCGGCCGGCGCTGTGGAAGCCGCGCCTCGACCGCATCGACGAGTCCATCGGCCGCGCCTCCAGCTCGTCCAGCCGCAGCGCCTTTAGCGAAGCTTGAACAATTTTCTCCATTTCTTTTATTTCTTATTGTGGTTTTGTATTATTTTTTTACAACTCCGTTTTCTGTTGGGTTCATAGAAATCATTGTAAATACAGACAATGGTAAGTATTTTTGTAATGGTTTTCAGATTGGATTCAGATCATCTAGTTTTCAAACGGTGTACCAAATAGCCAATGGTAAATACTTTTGTAATGGTTTTCAGATTTGATTCAGATCATCTTGTTTTCCACAGTATATCATTGTCTTATCTATGAACATATCGACTGAAAAAATCGGAGCAGCAACAAGGGTTTTTGCCGATCATCTTTATTTTTTTTCATTAATACATCTCTTTTTTGTACAACTGTCCACAAATCCGTATAGTACATGACAGATTGAGGCAAATATTCATGATTAGTTCAGAGATTGAGATTGATGCAACATCCAACCATAATGTGCCGTTCCACCAGCTTACTAGTCCTAATTTAGATCTCTTCAGACTTTGTCTGCAAGTGGAGCCCCCAACTCCATTGACATTAACTAAGATGGATGTGGTGATTAGACTTAACCATCGTTGGATGCAGCGTGGAAATAGTAAAAACCAAAATCAAAAAATCAAAGGGAGGGGTGCGCCAAATCAGCAGGAATGTCAAATTTACGTGCGCCAAATCTTCAGGCCGTTCGTCCGGTGCTTCCAAGATCAGTATTCAGTACCAATACTGAAACATCAAGTTGGGTGAGTGGTCTCTTTCAGCAGCCGCAGCTGTTGAGACTTGAGGATTCAGAGAATGATTATCCGTTCATCTGTTACTAATCCGTGCAGATCAGCCAACCTATCTGGATCAGCTTCAAGGTAACCTGGAGGGACTTCGGAGGCTCGTATTCTTGCAATGCCATCGATGTTAGTTAGCTGACCCTGCAAGAATAGATCCCTTGATGACGAGTTTTAACTTTTTGATTTGGCCAACTGTTGCAGCCACCTCTGAATCTCTGAGCATGGCTACTACTACTGCATATACTATTTAGGTGACTGAAGCTTTTGATCAGAAAATCAATGTTTTTACCAAGGTTCCATGTGGAGGGAAAGAACAACTTTGATGTAAGTCGCTTGCCTTATACTACATCAGATTGGATAATTTGGCAAGAGCAGTTTTACGGTGCTTTGGCAATAGAATAAGCCTCAACCCTTCATCGTCCAAAAAAGAGTGATACAGAGTGGCGACTGGTCAGCGAAAGCAAAGAAATATGTAAATTTGGTAATGACTCGATTATACACAAAATATTATCAATTAAAGTGTTAATTTATTTTTTATAATTGACTGTAGAATACACAGCAATGGTGCTCGTTTAGCAATATTTGCCACTGTCACTGGCAAGGCGGGGAGAGGCCAACGATGGTTGGGGCCAGCGGCAGAGAGGGGCCAACAGCAGGAAGGGGTCAGCGACGGCTGGGCTAGTCGCGACGGAGCACAATGGGGCAGGCAGCAGCCCTAGGGCAAGTCTAGGGTGGCGGCGCTGGAGCGGCGGCAAGACAAGTTGGAGGCAGCGGCTACACTCGTTGGGTCAACGACGATGGAAATAGCAAAGGCGGGTGAACTGGGTGCGATCGAAGGGGAACCGGGTGTGGTGTTGGTCAAGAAGTCGCAGCTGTCCCTCACCATCGACGACGCCTCGTCCAATGACGAGAACTTCAACGATGACTTCTCTTTATCTGTCCATCACAACAGGCTGCCACCGTGGCACAACAGCGGAGTTTCTGGGTGGACCACCGATTTCAAGAACCACAGCTTGCCCCTCGCCCGCATCAAGAAGATCATGAAGGCTAACAATGACGTTCACACGATCACTACCGAGGCACTCGTCGTTTGATAGTTGTTTGTTTTTAGCCTTTGCTAAATAGAAAATATACGTAACGGTATACCGTCTGACGGTACATTTTATGAAGGCTTGTAATTGTAGCCCATTGTTTGTTTGACGAAGCTGTAGCCCATTGTACGCAATGCAAGTGAAAGCCCATTACACGCAACACATTATGAAACCAGTTAGACGCGATGCATTAGATCGCTAGTTGCGAACGCCAGTTGCATAGATTTTCAGTTCTGTTTTAAGAGTGCTTAACGACTTGTACTGTTTCACCCGTGAGTCCCTTGTTATTCTCTCTCTGCACAGCAGCGAGTGAGCTGTGACGCAACCGGCGAGATCAAAGCAATGGTGCATGTTTGAAGTGCAGAAAAGAAGTACAGTGAGGAAGTGTGGCGTGGGGGAAGGAAGTGTTGCACCGGTGGCGCAGCGACCGACATGATTCAGCAATCTGTTTTAGGGTTTTCGTTGCTTGTTGGTGTCGGCGACCGGAGACGTGGAGCTAGACTAAAGCGTTGTTCCACACGCATTTGAAGTGCGGCGAGGGAGATCCTTTTGTGGTCGGCGTCGATGATTGGAGGTGCGCGAAGCCAACGTATTCAGTGTTGTTGGCTAAGGAAGACAAGAAAAGGGTTGATTGAAGGAGTGGTGGAAGATTTTGTTGCTGTGCATTTTGTTAGGTACTTCTATCTTGCATTTTTGAGTAGTTTGTATGGAGTAAATCAGTATACATGTATGGAACAATGTTTTGTGTATCATGATACCATTTTTGTTGAGAGATTTAGTTATTTTCTATGATTTGGGATAATTTTGATTTATTTAGATGCAAATAATATTTAATTCACTGTTCGATTGATTTCTTTTTGGTTAGTGCGTTGATTGCACGAATAGGTTTAAGAAGATGGCATTTGTTAGTAATGTTGTAGACATTTGTTGGTTGTATGATTATCTCACCCCTCCCACACACCACCCACTGCAATTAGTGTGTGTTTTTCGAGGGAGAGTAATTTTTACTCAATTAGGTGGAGGAATAGCAGGCGGCAATTAATAGGGGAATGAGGGGTGATTTTTTATGTTTCTGATTGAATGTGAATATTTTTTAAATGCAAACATCTGCGTATGTGCATATTATGGACCAAAAGACGTACAAAGGATGTAAATATGAGATGATCATTGTATGATACATGAATGTGTCGTTGTGGTATATATATGTATCATATGGTCATGTTTGTCTTTTTTATGGTTTTAGTTGTTTGTTGACATGATGTTGGTTTGTTTTGTAGTTTTTTTACAAGGATTTTTAGATGGAATCAAAATCAGGTAATTCTGATTTTATAGCAGGAACAACGACGTCACAGAGGTCAGTAGTAAGGAAACGGCCAATGAATAAGTTTTTGTCTGAAACAAGTAAAACAATGTTGTCTCTACGAAGGTCAGAACAAAATAAACCATATGTTGAGCAGAAGTTGGAGGTGGAAGATTTTAAGGGAAAGAGAGTGGGGAAGGAGGTGATAGAAGATCAGAGGCTGAGACTGGAGGGCCCTCACTAAAGAAGGTGCACAGGGGTAGACAACTAAGTGTTCGACCGAGGTCTAAGAAGAACCTCACTGACGACCATGGATATGAGCTAGTAGAGAAAACGAGGACAAAAAATTCGATCCAAAAGGCAACGCTGCAGATGAGGATTTTGGTGCACCGGTACAACCTTGCATTTCTATTTCTATTTTTTGTGTAGTTCATTTTATAATTACATACACATATGAACATTTTCTTTTATATGATATAAATGGTACACCATATGATTATTAGTTGTATATGAATAGTATGTTTTAGTTTTTCCATGCGGATCACCCTAAGTATCATATGATACTTATGTGTACCAGAACAATATGCCACATTTATGTGTACACAATTGTAGTTCATGTGGTATAGATGAACATTATATGATTGTTAGAGCATAATATCAACATTATATTCTAGTTTTCATCTTTTTTATGTGATACACATGAGCACTAGATGATACTTATTTTTACCAGAGTGTCTATTTGGATGTGTGTTATATATGCTGCACATATGTGTTTTCAGGGACATCACGAAGGGTACATGTGCAACCCAAAACTCATATCAATGATAGTATCACTTTTATCTGGTGTACAAAGAGGATATGTTGAAAATTGTGATTTTGGCAGCATCTTGACGATGGTATCATCTGAAATGCCGAAGATCCTAACTACATGTATCATAAGTAAAGTTTATGTTTCTAATGACACATTGAAGGTTTACGAGAAGTCAATAGTGATCAAGCCGCTTGTGCCTAAGATTTTTTGGTATCCTAAATGGGGAAAAGAAGGTAAATCTTACTAAAGATATTGACGTTGTGATGAAGGAGAAGTTCACCAACAAATAAAGGGGCAGAATGTGACAGATACCATGAAGCAAATGCAAACCGAAGAAAATGAAGATGATTTTATTGTTGCTTTCATGCTTGTCATTCTAACACTTTATCTAGCACCGGGGAAAAAATTATGTGTCAACAGAGAGTACTTGCTAGTTTTGAAACATGGCAAGCGTATTAAGAAGTTCAATTAGTACGATCATATTGTTGATTGCTTAGTTGAGGGGATAAAAGAACTGAGGGCATTCAAAAATTACAATGTAAATGCAAAGATATGTGTGCACATATTGAATGTGAGTATTTCGGCTGGTTTGATTTTCTTATTTTTGTTCTTTTTTACAAAGTATATATCGTGTGTGATTCCTTTTTCTGATTTTTTATGTGTGGATCATTTTTCTGGATTTTCTGCCCGGTGTAGTATCTTCCGTCGGTTTCCCATGCATCTTCTATGTTGCTAGCGCTCATTTGGATAAATCAAATCATTTGCAAAGAAAGGACCAGATGTGCCTTCATATGAGCGACTGTAGGTATCATATTGTAAATTAAGCGATTTAATATTTATGACATGATATTCTCTCTTTTTTCTATGTTTATCTTGAAATCATTTTGTCATCTTTTTATTTCATATGGTTGTGACATTTGCTTAAACTCTGTATGATATGTTTAGGTTAGTACCATCATAAACATGCTGATGATAAAAAATATTATGCATGCATGTCTAGATTTTGTGGGTCATGTTGCTGCTTGTGATAGCACGTACATCTTTGTGGGTTTGCACTGAAAACCTTCCATCCATCATGTCATAATCGCGGTAATCCTTGTCAGTTTGCTCGTGAATCGTCTGTTTAACCCCCGTAATGATTTTTTATCAGTTTTTATCGGTAATTCGGTCTGTATGCCAAATTGCTACTGATCTTTGGAGGTTTGCAGGAGCCAAGGTGTTTTCCTACATTGTCCCCATCATCAACAGCATGCGTCGGCAAGCCGGGCATTTTCCTGCCCTCATCGTCGCTCTAACTGGCGGTGATACACCGGTCTGACCGGGCCATGCCGGTAACAGCCGTCACGGTAATTACCCTATTCAATCAGAGCGTGCCAACACACCTCGGTCTGACCGCCGTCCCGTTGTCGGTCTGACCGCTGGCCTATTGTCGGTATGACCGGCCCACCTTGGCCAGTCTGACCACCCCCTTCACACTTCGACTAATTGGATCGTATTCCTGTAGTGTGGTTTAATTGCCTGGCGACTACACACATAGCCCTTGTCATGGTCAAGGGTTGTCGGAATGTGGCATCGGCGACGTGTACCATTTGGAGGGCTACTCCGGGCGTCTACGTACTTTTGGATCACCAGATCGACGTCGGTGTTGATTGGCACTTTGTAGGCCAATTTTAGTGTCAACACATTTTTTGGTGACTACGCCGGGGACACACACGCCAATCTCAACCATGTCGGCGACATGTACGACTACCACGACTACATCGACTACACCCACTACACCGACAAACATGGTAGGGAGTGCAGAGATCGACAACGACAACACCATACTCCCCACCCTAGAAGACATTTCCATGGAGGACAGAGATGAGATCGAGGCCAAGACAAGGGAGATACATGCCATTATGCTTGGGCGCTACACCAAGACTCGCGCATGCTTCATCAACCGCAACTCCAATCTCCCCAACATCTCCATGATCAAGGTGACACCCCCTTCCCCTCTCTAGCCCAGACATTGAGCAAAAAATAGCTACAACTGTAGATCAAGCGGTTAGCGCCACATTCGTGAATCGTCTAGGTCCCGAGGTCGACTCTAGAATGGAGGTGATGTTTAGGAGATTCGGTTTTCCTGAGGCCGCTTCTCCAACCCCAATTGCTAGCGTACCCCCTGTTCATCACGTGTACAGTAGAACCGATGGGATTACGAAAAAAATATAGCAAGCATGACTTTGGAATCTATAGTCGAGACCTCGGTTTAACCCTGTTGGTCCGACTGAGGGCCGGTCAGACCAGCGTGTGCTAGCCCTCGCTATCGACAATAGTCGGTCAGACTGAATACTAGACTGGTTAGACCAGCTACTACACCCCCGGTCACACCGGCCCGATGGCTGGTCAGACCGCCCCCGCCATAGTTTACGTGCCACCGCCAGCGCCTATGCCACCTTTGCTCGTGCTTCCTGCACCTCCTGCTCCTGCATACTCACATAGGCCTTAGAACATTCCATACCATGAGTTGACATGAGAGGAGGATAACCGAGAGGAGCTATACGGCTGACATGTTGGGATACCACCATGTGTCGTGCCCCTACACCCTAGGCGCCCATAGGATAGAGGCGTAGATGACATAGATGAGTGTATCCGCGTGTTGTTCAGGGAGTGTATAGGCTACGCACCCAAGGATCCGATTAGGGTTTACCATAAGCTGTACTCGGATTATTTTATACTATCTCATATCCTCGCGGTTTTAGTGTTCCCGAATTTACTAAATTTAACAGTGAGGATAACAAAACCACCTAGGAGCATATAGGTCAGTTTCTAGCGCAATGTGGAGAATCTAGTGAGTCGGATGCATTTAAACTTAGGCTATTTTCTTTGTCATTGTCCAGCACCACTTTCACTTGGTTTTCGGCACTACCTCCAAACTCTGTCCTAAATTGGGCTCAGTTAGAGCAGAAGTTCCATGATTATTTTTATATTGGATAAAATAAACTTAGACTCTCGCACTTGACATCGGTTAAACAAAAATTTAATGAGAGTGTTGCTAAGTACATTAGGAGATTTAGAGACACCAGAAACCAATGTTTTAACTTTAACATTTCTGAGAGAGACCTAGCCGACTTAGCTTTCAACGGCTTGCATTCTGAACTTAAGGAGAAGCTAGATGGCCAAGATTTCCTAGAGGTGAACCAAGTGCTGCAGAAGTCTCTGGCCCAGGAAGGCCGGGTCAAGTCTAAAAAATTCACCAAGACATTTTGCAAACCTAAAGCCGAGTTGCACGTCGTAGAGCATTCCGATGAGGAGTCATCAGAAAGCGAGGCTGACTCGGCTGACATGTACACAGCCGAATGGACTTGGACTAATAAGTCCAAGCTAGTCAATTGCTCTAAGCTACGGCCATCTCCCATTAAGAGTCAGCCCAGTGAGATCAAGTACGCTTTTGACATGACCAAATGCGACAAGATATTTTATTTTTTATTGAGGAACAAACTCCTCAGGTTGCCAAAAGGTCACATCATTCTTACTGTCGTCGATTTGAAGAAACACGCTTACTATAAGTGGCATGATTCGCATTCTCATTCTACTAATGATTGCAATGTCTTCCGTCGATAGGTTCAATCGGCCATAGATGAAGGACGATTAATGTTGGACACTAGTCCCAAAATGAAGCTGGACCAAGACCCCTTTCCCGTGAACACCATTGACCTTGACGGGAAGAAGGTGTTGATTCGGCCCGAGCAACCCGAGTCATCTAAGGGGAAAGCGGTCTTAGTTGGAGAGCCTCGCCCGCAGATGCTTGTGCCAAAAAATCCTGAAGTAGGGTTTGGAAAGTGAACACCAGTGTGACATATTCGGCTAGATCCCATAAGAAGCCAAAGGTGCCGTTTGAGATGAAGCTTCAAATGCACTAGAAGAGGGCCAAGAAAGCGAGTAGTTCAGTCCCCGATACGCAAGATCACTAGAGCCACCAATGCCTCCACCTCTGTACCAGCTCTCGATGGCACAATGAGCTCTGTACTACTTTCCGCCCACCGAGTTCCCATTCCCCTACTTTTTCACGAGTGTCCCTTGTGTGCCACAGGAGATGCCCAACATGCAGGAGCAGATGGGCACGGTGGGAGGCACCATCTTCAGCCGACTTTCCATCGCACAACGGAGCGGAGAGTAACCACCTCGACATGAAGATGGAGGAGATGGACACAAAGACGCAACAGAAAGGGTCTCCGAGGCCATCGTCATCAAGGTGGTTTCCCGGGACGTCCCAATCCCCAAGGGGACCCTTACAGAACAAGAGGGAGGTGAACCATTGAAGGTGTCCGAGGGTAGTGTCGGTTTGACCACCCCCAGACCTTCGGTCAGACCGACCACACTTCGGTCTGACCGGCCTACTAAGGCCAATCCGACTGCCATGTTTCAGACGCTTGGCAATAGCCAGTCAGACCAGCCCACTATGGACAGTTCGATCGACAAGGCACGGTATGACCGGCCCAACAAGGCCGGTTAGACCGACAGTTCGCAAGAAGATTCCCACTGCAAGCGCAAAGTTATCGAGGCCGACCCAGGCTATTCCCATTCAGCCAAAAATTCCAGGAGCAAGTTTGTGGCCCCTAGTACAAAGCCACAGCCGTCGTGGTCACCTCCAGGCATGACCAAGTCCCAAAAGAGGCGTCTATAACATTTCTGGGCGTAAGAAATGAGAGAGAAGAAGGCCGAGGATGAGTGGGATGCGATCTTCGAGGAAATTTGCCCCCGACCAGTACCCAAGAAAGTATGGAAGCCCAAGCCAGTTGCAGTAGACAACCTGGCTCCCTGTAACACCCCAAATTTTTCAAAACAATAAAAATATAATTAAATTCAATTTATTGGAATTATTATTTCAGAAAATACTTTTAATCCCTTTTATACCCTTTTGAACTACAACATAGAGTAGATGACCAAATCAGGAGGTGAAACTTTTTGTATATGATCCTAAGACCAAGATATAATTTGAGAATTTTTATAAATTTTTACCAGCCTTGGAAGTAGCCCTCATATTCTAATCTATTTTCTGGAATTATTTTTATTCAGAAAAGTATTAGAACAGTAATGGGCTCCCCTCCCTCCCCTTTCTCTCTCCCGGCCGGCCCAGCCCGTTACCGCGCCCGCCTTAGACTGACGCATGGACCCCACCTGTCGGCGCCGAAATCTTTCCCCTCGCGCGCGCACCCGACACTACGGCCCCACTTGTCAGCCTTCCCGTTCGCTCGCTCGCGCTCACTGGCCCGTGGACCCGCCTGTCAGAGTCGTCGTCTCCGCGAGATCCGCCCCCAAATTCCCCCCCCCCTCGCCGGCCGAAACCCTAGCCCTCCTCGGATTCGCCCTCGCCGGCCCCCTCACCCTAATTACTCGACGGCATTGAATTCCCCGCGTTCCCCCGCCCGTTTCCCCCCGTTAATCCCCGCCATTAAACCACGAGATCAGCGCTCGCGTGCATGGCCGAGGCTCACCGGCGCCATTGAAGACCTCCCCTCCCCTTTCCTTGTATTTGTCGCCCGTTATCCCTCGCCGACGACCCTATATAAACCCCTCACCCCCGCCGCGCTCGGTCCACGCGTCCAATTGGGCCCAGACCGATCAGAGCTCCTACATTCCACATTTTAGCGCGCCACCACCACCCGTCCTCCAGCCGCCGCTCGCCATCGCCGGAGCCCCTCTCCGTCCACGCCGACCGCACCATCGTGACCGCCGGGACCTCACCAACCTCGGCCACCACTCCATCGACGACGAACCTCGCCGGATCGCCGTCGCCGCCAAGGACCCGAACGCCTCCGCCGCCTTCACTCGTCGCCGGCCACGCTCCGTCGACCTTTCTTCGCCGCAAGGGTACCCTCGTGATCCCCGTAGCACCCTCGTTCCATTTTAGGCCTTAGACTAGGTCGCCGTCGCTCGCCGTGGCCGCTGGCCCGCTCGCCGTCGTCGGAGAAGACGACCGGCACGGGTCGAGTACCCGTGCCGTGTCGGATTCACGCACGACCGTGCGATCTGGATCCGACGGTGATAGTTAATCTCCGCGTGCGGATTAATCAGATCCGTTAGATCTCGGCGAAGGGGTACGTTTTAATCCCGTGCGTCCATTTGTTTTAAAATCCCGCGTTCCATCTCGTGCGTCCACGTGGTACCGGTTCGCACGTTTTAATCCTGGCCGTCCGTAGCGACTTACGCGTCCCGCCTCGCTCTCGCGCGTCGGATCTGGATCCGACGGTCCAGATCGACCCGGCGCACGCGCACAGTGCGCGGGTTCACCGTGGGCCTGGCTCACCGTGGACCCGAGAGGTTTAAAATTTGAAAATAAATTCCAGAAATGCTTTTAAACTTGTAAAATTCATATCTAATGCATTTGAACTCTAAAAATTTCCATTCCAATTTCAGAAAATTCATAAAATTATTCTCTACATGTTTATGCAATAAAAACAGTAGGTTTACTTGGACATTTTCATGTTTATTTAAATAAGTATTCAAATGCCCTTAGGATTTAAATGTAAATTTAAATATTTAAATTCCAGAAAACTTATATAATTGTCCCTTTCTGTTTAAACACTAATACCACTGAGTTTTCCCTGAATCATTTATATTAAATTGATTAGAAAACTTAATGTAGTATTATACACACTTAAAAACCCTTTTTATGAAAAACAATAATTCATTTAGATTCACTTTAAATTAAAGGAGAAATAAATTTCAGAACTTTAATCTTTGAATTTATTTTATTTATAATCGAACCAACTTAAACTTACGTGTTTATAATGTAATGTTATACTGTTTGATTGGATGTTGTGTTCTTTTTATTTTACTTTATATTAAAAAGACTACGACGTCGCCGAGGAGCCGGAGTACTTCCCCGAAGTCCCTCCCTCTCCCTTTGCTGAACAAGGCAAGTCACCAAACAATTCTTTTGAGCATATTGAACCCATGTCTGAACTGACTATCGCTAAAACACATAGGTTATGTATATGCATTAGTCAAATGAACCCTTACATTATATTTATTTAGGATCCCCCGACCTTGATGTGCAACCCAAGCCATGCTATCTCGCCTAACCTCCTTGTCACCATATGATCAATGATATTAGCTAGTGTCCAATGTATTGGCACGGCCGCTATAGGATAAAAATGAGTCGTAGCCAAATGATTCTATTATATGATCCCCGTTACTTCTTATCCTTGGAAATTCTGTTGGTGATGAGTCATGGTTGTGAGTGTATGCATGGTGGGTTCCGGGTGCAAGCTAGGGCATTGGTCAGTCGCACTCGGGGCACTATAAGGACCGGTCTGAGGGATCCGTTGCAATACACTTACGTACTAACCACAAGTCTAGTGGGTAAGTCCTAACTAAGGTATGGGTTGTTCCAAACCGAGGCCACCATTTGGAGATGGGTCAAGTTGCACCTGCGGGTGACTTGTACCAATGTGGCGCAAAAGGGGGTGCGACGTTAGCCGGGATGCGGCCCGGCGCGCCGGCGAAACCTAGAGCGGGTGGTTATCGCTTGGAACATCTCATATTGAGGTTTTGGCACGAGTTCCGTGAAATGGGTCATCTCATTGAGATGAGTGCGTGCCTTGTGGGTACAGTAGTACATCTCTGATCAGAGTCTTAAATCTTTTCGAAAAGCCGAGCCCACGGTCAAGGGCGGGTTGCGTGACATCCCCCAGTTAGTTTACTTGAATATGTATGTGCATGATGGATTGACATGTAAGGACCGTTGTGCGAGGAGGTAAAACGTACTCCTCGAGTTAGTTGATGTTGATGATGTTCATGTTTACTTCCCGCATGATTAAAATATGATTACACTAAATGCCATAACTGCAATTGCTTTATCCCGCATTGTTAGCCTTTATCCTTCCTTGTTTATTATCCTGCATTATTATTTGCATTTGCGGTGGCTTGTTGAGTACTTTTTGTACTCATACCCGTTGGACCCCACAGAGGATTCTTATCTTGAAGACGGTCTGGAGTAGCAACCCAGTCAAGAAGAAGAATCCTGAAGAAGAAGTTCGTCATGCCGTTTTCTAATTATTTTACTCTACTGTTTTATTAAAACAATGATGTAATAAATATGGTCTGCGTACCATGAACAATGTCGTATGTACGGTTGTCGCATGATGAACCTCTTGTATTATTGTTTTTCTTATGAAATTCAATAATGTCTCGATTTGTTAAATCGGGGCGCTACAAGATGGTATCAGAGCCGACTTGACTGTAGGAAGCCAAACAGACCCGCCTAGCCATTAAGTCATAGGAAATTATTTCTTGAAATTCTACTTCATAAACTTTGTTCCTCTCCTCACTTTTATTCAACTTGCTGTTTTGTAGATGCCAGTCTACCAAGTTCACAGTTACTGCCGTCACTATGAGGGCTTCGTCCGGGAGCTCCGCATGATGCTCACCTTCCTCGGGTTCCTCTTCGAACCCGAATTTCAAGGAGTCTACCCCGACGAGTTCGCCGGGCCTTGTGACGTCTCCCTCACCGTCCATGGCTCTGGAGAACACCTGCCGCCCTACACCACCGCACTTGGAGGCCCGACTTTCGACGTCGCGTGCCAACGAGTCGCCCTTCAGGCCCTCATGGAGCTGAGGATGATCTACGACGATCGTCTTCAGAACTCATCCTTCCGGCTTGTACCGAAGCGTACTCCCGGAGCCCACCGTAGCATCTACCTCGGAGTTCACTCCGTGCGTGATCCGGTCATGGCCCGGCAGTCGCGTCTTCTGCAAGCCATGGATGATCTCCACACCGAGGCGGTGCTCGACGCCGACGAGCACCATGAGGCGGTTGCGTTTCTTCGTGAAGAAGAAACGAAGAACCTGATCCAGCAGAACGGCGAGCTGCAGCGCAAGATCATGGAGCTGCAGAAGGACATCGCGGAGATGGTTCCTCTTCTTCCAAGGAAGAAGAAGCCTATCCGTGAGCCCCTCCCTCGCCCCAAGAGGATCCCGCCACGACCCTCCCCCGCCAGGCCTTCCACCAGCGCTCCTACACCACGCCCCGGCCTCGTCTCCGACCCCATCATCGAGAATTTTCTCGAGCCCACCATCTCTCTGGAGCCGCGCACTCGTGGTTCCGAGAGCACGGAGACCGCCTCCGGTGGCGAGTAGGCGTTAGGAAGCGCGAATTTTAATAAAGATTTTAAATTTGTATGTGGTGCATCTGCAACGAGTTGGGTTGTAGATGAAATAAGAACTTAATTGTAATGAACAATTTATACCACTTGACATGTTTGTATGCTTGAATGCTATATGTTATTTTGGTTGTATTATTGTTTCGTCATCTTTTGCTTTATCACTATGGATATTCAGAAGATGGCCGACCATCAGAACACCGGCTCCAACAACGGAGCAGGAGGAAGCCGAGATGCACCCGAGGGCGTTGTGCCCAACTGGGGTGCGACAGGCCCGCGCCAATCTGGGTCGCCTTCCGCCAACCACCCCACCTTGGCGGAAATGATGGCGAATCAGAATCATCTGATCACCGCCCTCCTCACCCAAATGCAGCACCAACAGGCTCAGTTGGACCGTCTGCAGAACGGGGAGCCCGCCCCTCGCGCACCAGCACCCGCGGCCGCTCCGCAACTCTCCGAGTTCTTGCGCGTGCGCCCGCCCATCTTCTCGAGCACAACCAACCCGATGGAGGCCGGAGATTGGCTTCGCACCATCGAGAAGAAGCTCGACCTCCTCCCCTGCACAGACCGTGAGCGAGTGGCCTTCGCCACTCATCAGCTCCAGGGTCCCGCCGCTGAGTGGTGGGACAACTATCGTGCGTCCCAACCAGAGGGCCACATGGTGACTTGGGCGGAGTTCACCATCGCCTTTCGTGCCGCCCACGTCCCCGCCGGTGTCATCGCGGTCAAGCAGCAGGAATTCCGCGACCTGCAACAAGGCAACCGGACTGTCATGGAGTACCTCCATGAGTTTAACCGCCTCGCACGCTACGCGCCGGAGGAAGTGCGCACCGACGCCCTCCGCCAAGCCAAGTTCCTCAGGGGACTTAAGGATGAGCTGTCCATCCAGCTTGTCGCCGCCGACTTCGCCGACTTCCAGCGGCTGGTCAACAAAGCGCTCATCCAAGAGACTGAGCAGAACAGGCTGGACCTCAAGAAGAGGAAGATGATCGCCTTCAAGCACCAGCAGGCGAACACTCAGAGGCCCCGCTTCGTCCCTCCGCCACCAGCGCCAGCCTACCATCCTCGGCCCGCCTACAGGCCACCTCATGCAGCCGGTGGATCCAACGCCGGGCATCCTCGCCCCGCTCCACCAGCTCCGGCCGCTCAGCCAGCACAGGCCGCCAAGGCCCCGATCTTGAGGGATCGCCAAGGAAGGCCGGTCGTCTGCTTCAACTGCCGCAAGGAAGGGCACTATTCGCACCAGTGTCCTCACCCCAAGCAGAACCAAGGCGCAGCACCCCACCAGGCCGTTCGCGCCCGCGTCAACCACATCAGCGCGGAGGAAGCTCAGGAGGCTCCTGAAGTCGTACTCGGTACGTTTACTATGAATTCCGTACCGGCCGTCATATTATTTGACTCTGGAGCCACCCACTCCTTTGTCTCGGAAGGTTTTGCAAAAACAAACCATCTGGACGTGCTCCCTCTACCAATTCCCATGGTGATTGCCACCCCCGGCAATAGGACCTCAGCTCGCTTCTACAGCCCTAAGGTTCAACTTGACATCCAAGGGGTGCTGTTTCGGGCCGAGCCTGTCCTCATCCGATGCACCGGACTCGACCTTATACTAGGTATGGATTGGTTGATGAAGCACAAGGGAGTGATCGATTGTGCCAACAAGTCCGTCACGGTGACCAGTCCTGAAGGCGTAACCGTCACCTTCCGGATGATCAGTCGCAAACCACTCGGAGCGTCCCTTCGCTCAATAGCTCTTGAAGAAGTGCCAATAGTCAAGGAGTTTGCAGACGTTTTCCCCGAAGATCTGCCCGGAATGCCTCCCAAGCGGGACATCGAATTCAGAATCGAGCTTGTCCCGGGGACCACTCCAATCTCCAAACGCCCATACCGAATCGCCGCCAATGAACTAGCCGAAGTCAAGAGCAACATCGAAGACCTAGAGCAGAAAGGTTATATCCGACCGAGTACCTCACCTTGGGGTGCACCGGTCATATTTGCCATGAAGAAGGACAAGACTAAGAGGATGTGCGTGGACTATAGGGCCTTGAACGACGTAACCATCAAGAACAAATACCCATTGCCTCGGATCGACGACCTGTTCGATCAACTGAAAGGATCCTCGGTGTTTTCCAAGATTGACCTCAGGTCAGGTTATCACCAGTTGAGGATCAGGGAGGAAGATATACCCAAGACTTGCCTTCACCTCCCGCTATGGACTCTACGAGTACACTGTGATGTCGTTCGGACTCACGAATGCCCCGGCCTTTTTCATGAACATGATGAACAATGTATTCATGGAGTTCTTGGACAAGTTCATCGTGGTGTTCATCGACGATATCCTCGTTACTCCAAGACCAAGGAAGAACACGAGACTCACCTCCGTCTGACCCTCGGAAAGCTAAGGGAGCAGCAACTGTACGCCAAATACAGCAAATGCGAATTTTGGTCGTCTGAGGTGAAGTTCCTCGGCCATGTCATATCTGCCGGAGGAATAGCAGTAGACCCAACCACCGTTGAAGCGGTAACCAACTGGCTACAGCCAACGACCGTGACCGAGATCCGGAGTTTTCTCGGATTGGCCGGATACTACCGCCGGTTCATCGAGAATTTTTCTAAGATCGCCAAGCCTATGACCAGACTTCTGCAGAAAGAGGTGAAGTTTGACTGGACCCCCGACTGCGAAGAAAGCTTCCAGACCCTCAAGAAGAAGCTAGTATCAGCCCCCATTCTGACTCTGCCAGACATCCGGAAAGACTTCCACGTCTACTGTGATGCCTCTCGCCAGGGATTGGGATGCGTCTTAATGCAAGAAGGGAAAGTGATATCCTACGCCTCCCGGCAATTGAGACCGCATGAGCTAAACTACCCAACCCACGACCTGGAACTAGCAGCCGTGGTTCATGCCTTGAAGATATGGAGACATTACCTTGTGGGAAATCGGTGTGAGGTCTTCACCGACCATAAGAGCCTCAAGTATATATTCACTCAACCAGACCTGAACCTCAGGCAAAGGAGATGGTTGGAACTGATCAAGGATTACGACTTGGGCATCCATTATCATCCGGGCAAAGCGAACGTGGTGGCAGACGCCCTTAGTCGAAAAGGGTACTGCAATGCCATCATGATTCAAGACCAGGCTCCTCTACTTTATAAAGAGATGGAAAGGCTAAACCTAGGGATCACCACTCGAGCGTACCTCGCTGCTTTGGAGTCTCGGCCTGTCTTAATAGACCAGATCCGAGAGAAGCAGAAGGAAGACCCGGACATCCTGGAGATCCAGCAAACATGAGGAAGGGTAAAGCCCCCGGATTCTCCGAGGATGAACATGGTACCATCTGGTTTGGAAACCGAGTATGCGTACCCAACATACCTGAGTTGAAGACTCTCATCCTTCAAGAAGCCCACGATACTCTTTACTCCATTCATCCCGGGAGTACAAAGATGTACCAAGACCTGAAGGAGAAATATTGGTGGGTCAGCATGAAGAGAGAAATAGCTGAGTATGTGGCCAAGTGCGACACATGCCGGCGAGTCAAGGCAGAGCATCAGAGACCTGCCGGACTGCTTCAACCCCTCAAAGTCCCCGAATGGAAGTGGGAAGAGATAGGAATGGACTTCATCACGGGACTGCCCAGGACCCAAGCTGGTCATGATTCTATCTGGGTGATCGTTGATCGACTCACCAAGGTAGCTCACTTCGTTCCGGTCAAGACAACTTACACTGTCGCCAAGTTGGCTGAGTTGTATATGACCCGGATCGTGTGCCTTCACGGAGTTCCTAAGAAGATTGTATCTGACCGTGGGAGTCAGTTTACCTCCAAGTTTTAGAAGAACCTTCAAGAGGAACTCGGCACCCGGCTGAACTTTAGTACCGCCTATCATCCACAGACCGACGGTCAGACCGAAAGAGTCAACTAGATATTGGAGGATATGCTTAGAGCTTGTGCTCTAGACTTTGGCGGAATGTGGGACAAGAACTTACCTTATGCGGAGTTCTCCTACAACAACAGCTATCAAGCCAGCCTGCAAATGTCCCCGTTCGAAGCACTCTATGGGCGTAAGTGCAGAACGCCGTTACTCTGGGATCAAACGGAGAATCACAACTGTTTGGGACAGATTTATTGAGAGAAGCCGAAGAGAAAGTTAAGATCATAAGAGACCGACTGAAGGCAGCCCAATCCAGGCAAAAGAGCTACGCCGATAACCGACGAAGAGATCTAGCCTTTGAGGAGGGCGATTATGTCTACCTCCGAGTCACTCCCCTCCGTGGCACTCAAAGGTTCAACATGAAAGGCAAACTAGCACCCCGCTACGTCGGACCTTTCCAGATCCTCCGTCGACAAGGAGAAGTGGCATATCAACTTGAACTGCCTCCATCCTTGGCAGACGTTCATGATGTGTTCCATGTCTCGCAGCTGAAGAAGTGTCTCCGTGTGCCCACCGAGCAAGACGACCTTCAGCAACTTAATGTCCAAGAAGACTTGACCTACATAGAGAGACCCGTCAAGATCTTAGAAACCAAAGAGAGAGTAACCAGAAGTCGCGTCGTCCGCTTCTGCAAAGTCCAATGGAACAACCATCCCGCCGAAGAAGCCACTTGGGAAAAGAAGACGAGCTGAGAACCCAATACCCCGAGCTATTCGAGTAGCGTTCCAATCTCGAGGACGAGATTCTTGTAAGGGGGATAGGTTTGTAACACCCCAAATTTTTCAAAACAATAAAAATATAATTAAATTCAATTTATTGGAATTATTATTTCAGAAAATACTTTTAATCCCTTTTATACCCTTTTGAACTACAACATAGAGTAGATGACCAAATCAGGAGGTGAAACTTTTTGTATATGATCCTAAGACCAAGATATAATTTTGAGAATTTTTATAAATTTTTACCAGCCTTGGAAGTAGCCCTCATATTCTAATCTATTTTCTGGAATTATTTTTATTCAGAAAAGTATTAGAACAGTAATGGGCTCCCCTCCCTCCCCTTTCTCTCTCCTGGCCGGCCCAGCCCGTTACCGCGCCCGCCTTAGACTGACGCATGGACCCCACCTGTCGGCGCCGAAATCTTTCCCCTCGCGCGCGCACCCGACACTACGGCCCCACTTGTCAGCCTTCCCGTTCGCTCGCTCGCGCTCACTGGCCCGTGGACCCCGCCTGTCAGAGTCGTCGTCTCCGCGAGATCCGCCCCCAAATTCCTCCCCCCCTCGCCGGCCGAAACCCTAGCCCTCCTCGGATTCGCCCTCGCCGGCCCCCTCACCCTAATTACTCGACGGCATTGAATTCCCCGCGTTCCCCCGCCCGTTTCCCCCCGTTAATCCCCGCCATTAAACCACGAGATCAGCGCTCGCGTGCATGGCCGAGGCTCACCGGCGCCATTGAAGACCTCCCCTCCCCTTTCCTTGCATTTGTCGCCCGTTATCCCTCGCCGACGACCCTATATAAACCCCTCACCCCCGCCGCGCTCGGTCCACGCGTCCAATTGAGCCCAGACCGATCAGAGCTCCTACATTCCACATTTTAGCGCGCCACCACCACCCGTCCTCCAGCCGCCGCTCGCCATCGCCGGAGCCCCTCTCCGTCCACGCCGACCGCACCATCGTGACCGCCGGGACCTCACCAACCTCGGCCACCACTCCATCGACGACGAACCTCGCCGGATCGCCGTCGCCGCCAAGGACCCGAACGCCTCCGCCGCCTTCACTCGTCGCCGGCCACGCTCCGTCGACCTTTCTTCGCCGCAAGGGTACCCTCGTGATCCCCGTAGCACCCTCGTTCCATTTTAGGCCTTAGACTAGGTCGCCGTCGCTCGCCGTGGCCGCTGGCCCGCTCGCCGTCGTCGGAGAAGACGACCGGCACGGGTCGAGTACCCGTGCCGTGTCGGATTCACGCACGACCGTGCGATCTGGATCCGACGGTGATAGTTAATCTCCGCGTGCGGATTAATCAGATCCGTTAGATCTCGGCGAAGGGGTACGTTTTAATCCCGTGCGTCCATTTGTTTTAAAATCCCGCGTTCCATCTCGTGCGTCCACGTGGTACCGGTTCGCACGTTTTAATCCTGGCCGTCCGTAGCGACTTACGCGTCCCGCCTCGCTCTCGCGCGTCGGATCTGGATCCGACGGTCCAGATCGACCCGGCGCACGCGCACAGTGCGCGGGTTCATCGTGGGCCTGGCTCACCGTGGACCCGAGAGGTTTAAAATTTGAAAATAAATTCCAGAAATGCTTTTAAACTTGTAAAATTCATATCTAATGCATTTGAACTCTAAAAATTTCCATTCCAATTTCAGAAAATTCATAAAATTATTCTCTACATGTTTATGCAATAAAAACAGTAGGTTTACTTGGACATTTTCATGTTTATTTAAATAAGTATTCAAATGCCCTTAGGATTTAAATGTAAATTTAAATATTTAAATTCCAGAAAACTTATATAATTGTCCCTTTCTGTTTAAACACTAATACCACTGAGTTTTCCCTGAATCATTTATATTAAATTGATTAAAAAACTTAATGTAGTATTATACACACTTAAAAACCCTTTTTATGAAAAACAATAATTCATTTAGATTCACTTTAAATTAAAGGAGAAATAAATTTCAGAACTTTAATCTTTGAATTTATTTTATTTATAATCGAACCAACTTAAACTTACGTGTTTATAATGTAATGTTATATACTGTTTGATTGGATGTTGTGTTCTTTTTATTTTACTTTATATTAAAAAGACTACGACGTCGCCGAGGAGCCGGAGTACTTCCCCGAAGTCCCTCCCTCTCCCTTTGCTGAACAAGGCAAGTCACCAAACAATTCTTTTGAGCATATTGAACCCATGTCTGAACTGACTATCGCTAAAACACATAGGTTATGTATATGCATTAGTCAAATGAACCCTTACATTATATTTATTTAGGATCCCCCGACCTTGATGTGCAACCCAAGCCATGCTATCTCGCCTAACCTCCTTGTCACCATATGATCAATGATATTAGCTAGTGTCCAATGTATTGGCACGACCGCTATAGGATAAAAATGAGTCGTAGCCAAATGATTCTATTATATGATCCCCGTTACTTCTTATCCTTGGAAATTCTGTTGGTGATGAGTCATGGTTGTGAGTGTATGCATGGTGGGTTCCGGGTGCAAGCTAGGGCATTGGTCAGTCGCACCCGGGGCACTATAAGGACCGGTCTGAGGGATCCGTTGCAATACACTTACGTACTAACCACAAGTCTAGTGGGTAAGTCCTAACTAAGGTATGGGTTGTTCCAAACCGAGGCCACCATTTGGAGATGGGTCAAGTTGCACCTGCGGGTGACTTGTACCAATGTGGCGCAAAAGGGGGTGCGACGTTAGCCGGGATGCGGCCCGGCGCGCCGGCGAAACCTAGAGCGGGTGGTTATCGCTTGGAACATCTCATATTGAGGTTTTGGCACGAGTTCCCGTGAAATGGGTCATCTCGTTGAGATGAGTGCGTGCCTTGTGGGTACAGTAGTACATCTCTGATCAGAGTCTTAAATCTTTTCGAAAAGCCGAGCCCACGGTCAAGGGCGGGTTGCGTGACATCCCCCAGTTAGTTTACTTGAATATGTATGTGCATGATGGATTGACATGTAAGGACCGTTGTGCGAGGAGGTAAAACGTACTCCTCGAGTTAGTTGATGTTGATGATGTTCATGTTTACTTCCCGCATGATTAAAATATGATTACACTAAATGCCATAACTGCAATTGCTTTATCCCGCATTGTTAGCCTTTATCCTTCCTTGTTTATTATCCTGCATTATTATTTGCATTTGCGGTGGCTTGTTGAGTACTTTTTGTACTCATACCCGTTGGACCCCACAGAGGATGCTTATCTTGAAGACGGTCTGGAGTAGCAACCCAGTCAAGAAGAAGAATCCTGAAGAAGAAGTTCGTCATGCCGTTTTCTAATTATTTTACTCTACTGTTTTATTAAAACAATGATGTAATAAATATGGTCTGCGTACCATGAACAATGTCGTATGTACGGTTGTCGCATGATGAACCTCTTGTATTATTGTTTTTCTTATGAAATTCAATAATGTCTCGATTTGTTAAATCGGGGCGCTACACTCCCACTCCGAGTGATGATGATGATGATGATGATGATGATGACATGCTAGACGACGACTACACACCCGTCTTGGAGGGACCTCTTCCTCAAGTGATGGATGTGAATGTGGTGATGCTTTCAACTAAGTTTGGTTTGCCAGAGGAAGAGGCCAAGGTCACTCAAGTAAACCTCGGCCCGTGTGAAGCCGTGTTCGAGAAGACCGAGAAGTCGGCTCGTCACTTGAAGCCTCTCTACATTCGAGGAAACATCGACTGCAAGCCAATCTCGAGAATGCTGGTAGATGGAGGCGCCACTATGTAACGCCCTGATTTAATAAAACCGGGAATTTATTAAAATTCCATAGAAAATAAATAAATACAAGACGTTCATCACATGACTGCGTACAATACGCCAATCAATCATGGTTCGTAGATCATATTAATACAAAAGAGTTAAATGAAAGAGAAACTAATAAAATAAATCCTCTAGATGAACGTCTTCTTCCAATCACGTGCCTTGACTGGGTCGCTACTCTAGACCTTTGCCCTCCTCGTAGTAGACTGCCTTTGGTGGTGTAAGTCAACGGGGGTTGAGTACAATCGTACTCAGCAAGCCACCGAATGCAATTATAATGCATGGTAATAATAAGGAAGGTTGTGGCTCATTTTGCGGAAAAGCATATTTGTACAACATTTAATGTAAGCAGATTATTAGTACAGAAAATTAAACATGAGTACATGCATCATCTTCTAACTCGAGGGGTACAGTCAGCCCACCCTCGCTCAACAGTCCTTACATGCCATGAATAACACAAACATTCAAGCAATAGTAAACTAACTGCAAGAAGTCACACAACCCACCCTTGACCGTGGGCTCGGCTTTTCGAAAAGATTTAAACTCTGATCAGAGGTGTACTACTATACCCACAAGGCACTTGTTTCCCGCACACCGCAGTGTGTTAAATGACTCCTGTCACGAGAAATTCGTGCCTAAACCTTCAGCATGGAACGCACCAATTCGATAACACCCTCTTATAGGTTTCATATGGTTTCCCAGTCACTTCGGACCACACCATACCCCCCTTGAGCCACATCGGTACAAGTCACCCGCAGGTTGCCCCTTGCCCCCTCCACTATGGTGTTCCAAGTTGGTACAATCCATACCTCCAGTTAGGGCTTACCCACTAGACTTGTGGTTAGTACGGAAGTGCTATGCAACAGATCTCGCAGACCGGGTCCTTATAGTGCCCCGGGTGCGACCAACCAATTCCTGAGCTTGCACCCAGAACCCACCATACTTATAACATAGCCAACTCCAATAGAATCGAGAGACGAGAATAACAACAACAATAACAACAAAGCCTTTTAGTCCCAAGCAAGTTGGGGTAGGCTAGAGAATCGAGAGACGAGAATAACGGGGAAAATTCATATAGCAGAATCCAACTATCTATGACTCGTTCTTTTATCCTGTAGAAGTTGTGTCGATACATTGGACACTAGCTAATATAATATTTAAAAGTGACAAGGAGTTTAGGCTCAATTAGCATGGCTTAGGTTTGCACACAAGGACGGGGATCTAATAAATATAAGTTAGGGCTTGAGATTAGACTAATGCAATATTATCCTATGAGTTATAGCGATATTTAAATAAAACATGGGCTCAATTATGATCAAAATGGGGGTTGTGACTTGCCTTGTTCTGCAAACGGTGAAGGTGGAACCTCGGGGTAAGACTCCGGATCTTCGACGGCGTCGTAGTCTTCGCGATATGGAAAAATAAATACGACATTCAATAAACAATCCAAAAGCACCAAGACAAGCATACATGTTTTTGTTGTATTAAATACAGGGAATGAAGCCTTAAATTCTATGAAATTATTTCCTAAATATTTAAGATTAGTTTTAAAGAGATTTCTGAATTTTATAAATTGTATTAAGCATTTACCCTAAGGGGTCTTTACTTTCCTATTTAATGGTGAATAAAAGTGTACAAAATAACCATACAATGTTTATTGCATAAAAATAGTGAAATGAAGTTTTTATGTCCTCTGAAATCAATATATAAATTTTTAAGGGTTCTTCTGAATTATTTAATGAAATATGAATTTAATCCTAAAGGGGATTTGCTTTATTATTTAATAAGAATATTTTGTGCAAAATAAGCATACTGTTTTTATTGCATAAAAGTGTATAGAATAAAAAGACAAATTTTCCAGAATTGAAATGGTCAAATTTGGAGTTAAATTGAGCAAGTTATGAATTTTTAAAGTTTAAACAAATTTCGGAAATTTTATTTGAACTAAAACAGGCTTGGGTCCACGGTGAGCCAGGCCCGCCATGGGCCCGCGCACTGTGCGTGTGGTCCGGCCCGATCTGGACCGTTGGATCCAGATCCAACGGTTCGCGGTGGGGCGGGACGTTTAAGTTGTGATCAATGTTTGGGATCCAGCGATACCGGTCAACGGCGGGTCAACGCACCTGGGCGCTCGAATCCGGGATTTAATCTTGACCGTGCGCTATAGATCGGGCGGTGATGGTCTCGTCTGGCACGGCACGCAGCGAAGGGGCAAGTACCCCCTTCGTTCCCGACTCCGGCGACGCAACGGCGTTGGATTCCCGGCGATGGCGAGGTATAAAGGCGCGGCTAAGGCCAAAAATGGAAAGGGGGACACACGGGGGACCCAGACATACTGGTGGTGTCGACGACGGGGCAGTGGCGGTGGTCGGCGACGAGAGGGAGGCGGTGGGCTCCTCGGGTTCGACGATGATGAGTTCTGGCGGTGATCTGGCCCAACGGATGTGGGGCCGGGGTAGAGGGCATGGAGGCGGTCCTAGCGGTGGCGTCATTGAGGGAAGCGGTGGCTTGAGGCGCCGGCGAGGGGCTGCCAGAGCGGAACCATAGGAAAAGGCCGAAAACGCGGAGTGGCGGCTCAGGACGGCGGGGGCTTGGGTGATTTCGGTGTGGCGGGTTGCGGTGAGCATAAGGGGTTAAATAGGGGTCGCCGGTGATGGATATGGCAGGCTAAAGAGGGGAAACCAGAGGAGGGTTCCTATTTGCTCCGGCGAGGGTTTCTTTTGGCTCGGCTAGCTGCCATAAGGGGTGAAAACGCGTCGGATTTGGGTGGTAGGGGATCGCCGTCGATCGGGGAAGGTGGTCCCACGTCCAAATCGGTGAATCCGGGCGGCCGACGGTAGATTAAGGGAGGGGATCACCGGATTTTGGAAAGGGGGAAAGTTTCCTTCGTGGAAGATGGAACTGACTGGTGGGGGCCACCCATCAGCGGGCACGGGTGAAGGAAAGTGTGCAGACATGTGGGGTCCAGGGGCAGTGAGATTGAAGCGCATGCGTGTGGCTGTCAGGTGGGCCCAGGTGGGCACGACGCGGAGTAGAGAGGGAGGGAGCGCGCCGACAGCCCTGGCCCGCTTGCCAGCGGCTCAGGTGATGGACTGGGTTGGGCCGAGGCAAAAATGAGGAAGGCGGCCCAACAACAGTTGAAAATGTTTTTGTGATTAAAATAATTCCATAAATTCATATATTTATTTTGAGCTTGAAGCACTGTTGCTAAAATTTTGTAAAAATTCCTAAAAAATATTTCTTGGCACATAGGTTCCATCATAAATTTTTCAGCTTCAAATTTTAAATATTTCTCCCTATTTTGATTTCATTGTGTTCTTTTACCCTTTTCTTTAATTAAATAATTCCTTTTTATTTCATAAAATTTATTTCCCTCATTTTTATTTTATTTTTAAATTTGGGATGTTACAATCCTATCCCTCTTACAAAGAATATCATCCTCGAGATTCGAAGCGAACCTTGGGGAAATTAAAGGGACGAGGTTCTACTGGTGCTCCAGATTAAGAGAGGGCGATGCTTCGGAAACAAGCAGAGTGTCCTCCAAGACTAGGTTGTCTGGGGTCACATTGGAAATGTCTTCTGATGTACCTTGGACTTCTTGAGCGGAGATGTGATGAACTTGGGTACGTCCCACCGGGCTTGGAACAGTGGATGACTCCTGCTTGGGGTAGGGACACATGTTGGAGTAATGACCCGCTTGGTGACAGTTGAAGCATATAATTGGGTTACCGTTCCTGTCCCTCTTGTATCCGGTATCTTGCACTAGAGCTCTTCTGGTTGGTGGTGCTTGGGGTGGGATGCCTGAACTTGGCCCTCCAAGGGTGATCCGTGGCTCGATAGGGGTTGAGGCTTGAGGAGGAATCATTGAGCGTGGCTTTTGCGCCATTCCTTGCTGCTGACGGTAGGCGATCAGTCTTCTCTTTTTCAGGTCCACCTTGTTTTGTTCGGTTTCCTGAATGATTGATTTATTCACCAATTTCTAAAAATTGGCGAAGTCTCCGGAGACCAACTGAAGGGAGAGCTCGTCCTTCAGTCCCCGAAGAAACTTGGATTGGCGGGCTGCATCCGTGCGCACTTCCTCCGGGGCATACCGGGCCAACCGGTTGAATTCATGTAGGTACTCCATAACGGTCCTGCTCCCTTGATGCAGGTCCCAGAATTCCTGCTGCTTCTGGGCTACCACGCCATCCGGAACATGGGCGGCCCAAAAAGCGGCGAAAAACTCAGCCCATGAAATCTCATGGCCCTCGGGCTGAGTCTCGCAAAAATTATCCCACCACTCCGCGGTGGGTCCTTAGAGCTGGTGAGCGGCAAATGCCACCGGTCCTGCTCAGAACAGGGCAGAAGGTCTATCTTCTTGCCGATGGTCCTCAGCCAGTCTCCTGCCTCCATCGTGTTGGTGGTGCTAGAGAATATGGGTGGCCGGACACGCATAAACTCTGAGAGTTGAGAGACTGATGCCGGTGCATGGACGGCTGGGTAGAGGGGAGGCTCCGGTTGTCACTATTGGAGACGGAACAACTGCGACTGCTGCTCTTGCATTTGGTTTTGTTGTTGTTGCATCTGAGTAAGCAGCGTGGTGATCAGCTAGTTTTGGTTTGCCATCATCTCAGCTAGTGTGGGATGATTGGCAATGGGGGCCTGCCGTTGGCTAGTTGCTCCCCACTGAGGCAGATTGCCAGAGTCGCTTCCGTCTCATGGGGCATTTGATCCTTGGTTGTTGGCCATCCTGAAGTTGAGGGGTTCAAAAGAAGGCATATATTTTTAGAGGGAATGCAACTAAGTTTTATTTCTCAATTTTCAAAAATCTTAAGCTTAGGATATTACATTCTGATTTCTTATTTAGTCTTCACTCATGTCTTATATCTGACATGAGTGGCAATACAATCAAAACAATCAATAGAAACAAGCAACCGTAAATTACATCTAAAACATCTCGGGGGAGGCCTCGATCATCGGCTCGGCGGAGACGGTGGTGCTAGGGTGGTGGAGCTAGAGGGCCCGACGGGAGGGGCACTACGGGAGATCCTCTTGGGCCTGGCCGAAGGGGTCCGGAGCGTCTTCTGCTTGCGCGGCGGAAGGGGAGCGACCTCCTCGAGATCATTCTGGAGCTCCTCGATCTGGCGACACAACTGTGCGGTGTCGGTGATGCCCTGGCGTAGAACCTCGTTCTGACGCCGCAACTCCTCCGCCTCAGCAACTAAGCGGCGAGCCTGCTGGACCCGATGACGGAGCTCTCCGTTCTCGTGGTTCAGGCTCTCTGAAGAGTGGCGGTAGTAGTCGATGGTGTTGTGCTGGCTGTCGGCGTCGAGTACGACCTCCATGTGAAGATCATCCATCGCCTCTAGTAGACGTATGGTGTGGCCGATGACGGAGTGGCGCTGGGAGAAGGTGCTAACATAGACGCTGCGATGACTCCTCGGAGTGCGTATAGGCATGAAGCGGTAGTCTGTGTCATAGAGCTGGCTGTCGTAGATCACTCGAAGCTCGGAGAGGGCCTGAAGGGCGGCGCGCTGGCTGGCTACCAAGAAGGTAGGTCCTCCGACTCTGTAAGTGTGAGCTAGCTGTGTGGAGGAGGGACGGATGATGACGGTGACCTCGCAGTAGCTCTCGTTCTCGTCAGGCAAGACTCCGTGGAACGCAGGCTCGTGCTCGAATCCAAGGAAACCCATGAGCATGCGGAGCTCACGAACGAAACTGGCCTCATCGCGAAGAGTCCCACTCATGGTACGATCCGACATCTACATAAGATAAATTTTTTTTGGTAAAAACTCTAAAAGACGAGGTAGTAAGTAGTTTGCAAAATATAGTCATATAAATCCTAGGGTCAGGTCTGTTTGGCTTCCTACAGTCAAGTCAGCTCTGATACTATCTTGTAACACCCCTATTTAATAAAATCGGGAATTTATTGAAATTCCATAGAAAATCAATAAATACAAGACGTTCATCAAACGACTGCGTACAATACGCCAATCAATCATGGTTCGTAGACCATATTATTACAAAAGAGTTAAATGAAAGAGAAACTAATAAAATAAATCGTCTAGATGAATGCCTTCTTCCAGTCACGTGCCTTGACTGGGTCGCTACTCCAGACCTACGCCCTCCTCATAGTAGACTGCCTCTGGTGGTGTAAGTCAACAGGGGTGAGTACAATCGTACTCAAGAAGCCACCGAATGGAATTATAATGCACGGTAATAACAAGGAAGGTTGTGTCAAATTTTGCGGAAAAGCATATTTGTACAACATTTAATGTAAGCAGATTATTAGTACAGAAAATTAAACATGAGTACATGCATCATCTTCTAACTCGAGGGGTACAGTCAGCCCACCCTCGCTCAACAGTCCTTACATGCCATGAATAACACAAACATTCAAGCAATAGTAAACTAACTGCAAGAAGTCACACAACCCGCCCTTGACCGTGGGCTCGGCTTTTCGAAAAGATTTAAACTCTGATCAGAGGTGTACTACTGTACCCACAAGGCACTTGTTTCCCGCACACCGCAGTGTGTTAAATGACCACTGTCACGAGAAATTCGTGCCAAAACCTTCAGCATGGAACGCACCAATTCGATAACACCCTCTTATAGGTTTTATATGGTTTCCCAGTCACTTCGGGCCAAACCATACCCCCCTTGAGCCTCATCAGTACAAGTCACCCACAGGTTGCCCCTTGACCCCTCCACTATGGTGTTCCAAGTTGGTACGATCCATACCTCCAGTAAGGACTTACCCACTAGACTTGTGGTTAGTACGGAAGTGCTTTGCAACAGATCCCGCAGACCGGTCCTTATAGTGCCCCGGGTGCGACCAACCAATTCCCGAGCTTGCACCAAGAACCCACCATACTTATAACATAGCCAACTCCAATAGAATCCAGAGTCGAGAATAACGGGGAAAATTCATATAGCAGAATCCAACTATCTACGACTCGTTCTTTTATCATGTAGAAGTTGTGTCGATACATTAGATACTAGCTAATATAATATTTCAAAGTGACAAGGAGTTTAGGCTCAATAAGCATGGCTTAGGTTTACACACAAGGATGGGGATCTAATAAATATAAGTTAGGGCTTGAGATTAGACTAATGCAATATTATCCTATGAGTTATAGCGATATTTAAATAAAACATGGGCTCAATTATGATCAAAATGGGGGTTGTGACTTTCCTTGTTCTGCAAACGGTGAAGGTGGAACCTCAGGGTAAGACTCCGGATCTTCGACGACGTCGTAGTCTTCTCGATACGGAAAAGTAAATATGACATTCAATAAACAATCCAAAAGCACCAAGACAAGCATACATGTTTTTGTTGTATTAAATACAGGGAATGAAGCCTTAAATTCTATGAAATTATTTCCTAAATATTTAAGATTAGTTTTAAAGAGGTTTCTGAATTTTATAAATTGTATTAAGCATTTACCCTAAGGGGTCTTTACTTTCCTATTTAATGGTGAATAAAAGTGTACAAAATAACCCTACTATGTTTATTGCATAAAAATAATGAAATGAAGTTATTATGTCCTCTGAAATCAATATATAAATTTTTAAGGGTTCTTCTGAATTATTTAATGAATTATGAATTTAATCCTAAAGCGGATTTTGCTTTTTTATTTAATAAGAATATTTTGTGCAAAATAAGTATACTGTTTTTATTGCATAAAAGTATAGAGAATAAAAAGACAAATTTTCCAGAATTGAAATGGTCAAATTTGGAGTTAAATTGAGCAAGTTATGAATTTTTAAAGTTTAAACAAATTTCTGAAATTTTATTTGAACTAAAATAGGCTTGGGTCCACGGTGAGCCAGGCCCACCATGGACCCGCGCACTGTGCACGTGGTCCGGCCCAATCTGGACCGTTGGATCCAGATCCAGCCGTTCGCGGCGGGGCAGGCGTTTAAGTGGTGATCAACGGCTGGGATCTAGTGATACCGGTCAACAGTGGGTCAAACGCATCTGGTCGCTCGAATCCGGGATTTAATCCAGACCGTGCGCTGCAGATCGGGCAGCCATGGTCTCGTCCGGCACGGCATGCAGCAAAGGGGTAAGTACCCCCTTCGTTCCCGACTCCGGCGATGCAATGGCGCCGGATTCCCGGCGACGGCGAGGTCTAAAGGCGCGGCTAAGGCCAAAAATGGAAAGGGGGGCACACGGGGGACCCAAGCATACTGGTGGTGTCGACGACGGGGCAGTGGCGGCGGTCGGTGACGAGAGGGAGGCGGCGGGCTCCTCGTGTTCGACGGCAACGATGAGTTCCAGTGGTGATCCAGCCCAACGGAGGTAGGGTCGGGGGTAGAGGGCGTGGAGGCGGTCCTAGCGGTGGCGTCATTAAGGGCAACAGTGGCTTGAGGCGCCGGTGAGGGGCTGCCAGAGCGGAACCAGAGGAAAAGGCCGAAAATGCGGAGTGGCGGCTCGGGACGGCGAGGGCTTGGGCGATTTCGGTGTGGTAGGTTGCGGTAAGCACAGGGGGTTAAATAGGGGTCGCCGGTGATGGATATGGCAGGCTAAAGAGGGGAAACCCAAGGAGGGTTCCTATTTTCTCTGGCGAGGGTTTCTTTTGGCTCGGCTAGCTGCCATAAGGGGTGAAAACGCGTCGGATTTGGGTGTAAGGGGATCGCCGACGATCGGGGAAGGTGGTCCCGCGTCCAAATCGGTGAATTCGAGCGGCCGACGGCGGATTAACGGAAAGGATCGCCGGATTTTGGAAAGGGGGAAAGTTTCCTTCGGGGAAGATGGAACTGATAGGTGGGGGCCACCTGTTAATGGCACGTGCGAAGGAAAGTGTGCATACATGTGGGGTCTAGGGGCAGTGAGAGGGAGGCGCGTGCGTGTGGCTGTCAGGTGGGCCCAAGCGGGCGTGGCGCGAAGGAGAGAGGGAGGGAGTGCGCCGACAGGCCAGGCCCGCTTTCCAGTGGCTCAGGCGATTGACTGGGTTGGGCCGAGGCAAAAATGAGGAAGGCGGCCCAACAACAATTTAAAATGTTTTTCTGATTAAAATAATTCCATAAATTCATATATTTATTTAGAGCTTGAAGCACTGTTGCTAAAATTTTGTAAAAATTTCTAAAAATATTTCTTGGCACATAGCTTCCATCATAAATTTTTCAGCTTCAAATTTTAAATATTTCTCCCTGTTTTGCTTTCATTGGGTTCTTTTACCCTTTTCTTTAATTAAATAATTCCTTTTTATTTCAGAAAATTTATTTCCCTCATTTTTATTTTATTTTTAAATTTGGGATGTTACACATTGTCAACCTGATGTTGTACTCACTTCTGAAGAATCTCGACAAGAATGAGGATGATTTGATGAAGACCGACTTAACACTGAACGACTTCAAAGGCGAGAGCTCCGAGGCGAAGGGCATCCTATCACTAGAGCTGATGGTGGGCCACAAGATGCTGCCTACGGTATTCTTTGTGGTAGATGTGCAAGGTAACTACAACGTCCTACTTGGGCGTGATTGGATTCACGCGAACTGCTATATTCCTTCTACCTTGCATCAGTGTATTATTTAGTGGGATGGTGATGACGTGGAGGTTGTACCAGCTGACACTTCGTCCTAGGTTACTTTGGCCGATGTGTCCATAGACGCCATCCATGATAAGGTAGAGTTCTTGTCAGGTAGAGACCTCTCATACTTCAATTTTGTCAATGTGTCTGATGGGAGGTTTATACCCATTTCTGTAAAGTCGGTTGGTGTAGCTTGGTTGTCTCTAAACTAGTTGTCATGTTAGGTAGAAACAATGTTGATTGGCTAAAGTCTCGTGTACAACAGTATTAGTCTTCTAAAGACAGTATCGCTGAAGCCATTGAAGATTTTAGTAAAGTAGAGAAGTTAGGTCAAGATTTTGCGTGGGCCGACCCGTTAGAAGAAGTAGACATATGATATGGTAATGTTCTAATGCCGACTTTTGTAAATCAGAACTTAAGAGCCAATGATAAGGCTGAAATAATAAAGCTTCGAAAGTATGTGGATTGCTTCGCATGGGAGTATAGTGAGATGCCCGAACATAGTTGTGAGCTCGTGGATCATTGGCTGTCTATCAAACCCGTGTTTAGGCCTCATAAACAACCTCCTCATCGCTTTAATTCCGCCGTGTATGACCGAGTTAAAGAAGAGGTAGAACAATTTCTAAAGGCTTAGTTTATTAGGCCATGCAGGCATGCTGAATGGGTTTCTAACATTGTGCCTGTTGAGAAGAAAGGGAGTGGCAATATTCGTGTGTGTATTGATTTCGGGGACTTGAAAAAGGCCACTCCGAAGGATGAATACCCCATGCCAATAGCCGGCATGTTGATCAACGATGCCTCAAGACACAAGGTACTAAGTTTTCTTGATGGTAATGTTGGTTACAATCAAATTTTCGTGGCCGAAGAGGATGTCTACAAAACAACCTTTAGATGTCCTGGTTTTGTCGGCTTGTTTGAGTGGGTAGTGATGACTTTTGGTTTGAAGAATGCTGGTACTACATATCAACGTGCTATGAATTTGATCTTTCATGACTTGTTGGGAGTTATGTTAGAAGTTTACATAGATGTTGTTGTAGTCAAATCAGATGCTATGGGTATCCATTTACCCGATTTGAGAGTTGCTTTTTAAAGAATGTGTTAGTATGGCTTGAAGATGAACCCACTCAAGTGTGCTTTTGGCGTGTCAGCGGGCAAGTTCTTAGGATTCATGATTCATGAGAGAGGTATTGAAATTGATCCTAAGAGACTTGAGAAGATTAGAGAGTTTGAAGCGCCGACATATAAGAGAGATTTGCACAAACTACTAAGCAAGGTAAATTATTTGTGTCCCTTCATATCTAACTTGTCTAGCAAGATTGATGCTTTTGTCGCTATACTTCGGCTAAAGAATGAAGCCGAATTCACTTGGGGGCAAGTCAATAACATGCTTTTGACTAAATCAAGAAGTTCTTATCATCACCACTAGTGGTAAGAGCACTAAAAACTGGAATTCTATTTTGGCTATATGTTTTTGTAGAAGATAGCGTGATAGGAGTTGTGCTGACTCAGGAGGTAGAAGGGAAGGAGTACATCATCATGTTCTTGAGTCACCGCCTGTTGGATGTGAGACGAGGTACGTGTTTTTAGAGCATTTATGTTTATCACTTTACTATGCATGTACCAAACTTCGACACTATCTTCTATCTAGCACATGTATTTTTACTTGTCAAACCGATGTTATAAAGTACATGTTGCAAAAGACGATTCTGAGTGGGAGAATCGGAAAGTGGGCTTATGCTTTAATTGAGTATGATTTGGCTTATGAACCCTTGAAAGCTATAAAAGGCCAAATTATCGCAAACTTTATAGTTGATCATCATGTAGATGTTAATTGGAGTTGTGACATTGCTCTAGTTGAAGTAGTGTCATGGAAACTTTATTTTGATGGTTCAGCTTGAAGAATAGCCAAGGTGTTGGAGTGGTTCTCATATCACCTAACGGCATGAGTTTCGATACCTCAAACCATTTAGAATTCCCTTGTACTAATAATCAAGCCGAATATGAAGCTTTATTACTAGGACTTGAACTTTTAGGATCCATCGGTGTCAAATATATTCATGCATATGGTGATTCTTTATTAGTTGTGCAACAAGTAGCTAAAGATGCTTAGTGCTTCAATGGTTTATTAAATAGCTATTTGGATAAATGTAGAGAAGCTAACTCAAAAGCAAATGATTTGGCTCAACAAGAATCTGACTATCAAATTACAAGAGGTAAATTTTTTACAAGAGAAAAGACGATGCTTGACGAAATTGTGCCATGCGAGTCAGACTGCGTCGGTCTAATCATCCCTGTTTGGCCGGTCCAACCATAGGCACCGAATTAGTCTGATCGGCCATGCCAGGCCAGTCTGACTACCCTGCACTAGGCATCCGGCAACGGCCGGTCTAACCGACCTGTGCTAGATTGCTCCAGGCCCGGGGGCAGGTTGAGATTGCAATTTTAGATGGCAATTCTAGTGAATTGGAAAAAAATTCTGAAAAGCATGAGGATGATTGGAGAGCTCTAATTTTTCAATATTTGAGAAATCCTAGCCAAAGGGTTGATTGGAAAGTTCGGTAGCAAGCGTTTAAATTTGTATTGCTTGATGATGTATTGTATCGCCAAACAATTGATGGAGTAATTTTGACAAGTTTGAATACCGATCAATCTAAAGTTGCTATGGGTGAGATTCATGAAGGACTTTGTGGTACTCATCAGTCGGCCCAGAAAATAAGTTGGATGCTCAAGAGAGCGGGTTTTATTGGCCGACTATGATTGAAGATTGCTTCAAGTATTACAGAGGGTGTGAGGCGTGTCAAAGGTTTGGTAATATTCAGTTTGCTCCCGCATCTTTGCTTAACCCTATTATCAAACCATGGTCATTCTGAGGTTGGGGCTTCAACTTCATCGACCAAATTTATCCTCTCTCTCGTCAAAAGGGCATCGGTTCGTGTTGATGGCTACGGATTACTTCACCAAGTTGACCGAAGCCGTGCCTCTCAAGATTATGACTCATAATGAGGTAATTGATTTCATCTTGAAGCATATTATACATATATTCGGTATTCCACAAACTGTTACTATAGATTAGGGTACTTCATTTGTTTCTAAAGAATTAAGAGATTTTGCCGAATCTTATGGTATAAAGTTGATAAACTCCTCACCATACTATGCTCAGGCCAATAGTTAGGCCGAGTCTAGTAATAAGATTGTAATTAAGCTCATTAAGAAGAAGATTAATGAGTTTCCTAAAAGGTGACATGAAGTGCTTTCTAAGGCATTATGGGCATGTAGAATAGCAAAGCACGGTGCTACCAAAGTAAGTCCATATGAGTTGGTGTATGGATAAGAAGCTATTTACCTGTAGAGGTGAATATTGGCTCATTGAGGTTACTTAAACAAGATGGTTTATCAGTCAGTGATTATGAAGTTCTCTTGAAGGACAATTTGGAAGAAGTGACCGATAAGAGATTGAGAGCTCTAGAGGCAATAGAGAGAGATAAGTGAAGAGTAGCTATACCTTACAACAAGAAAGTAAGAGAAAAATCGTTTCAAATTTGTGACTTAGTTTGGAAGACGATTTTGCCTTAGGTACTAAAAGCGCAAAGTTTGGCAAGTGGTCACACAGTTGGGAAGGTCCTTTTAAGATTGCTGAAATCGCTCCAAGTAATGCATACTTATTAAAGTCTTTTCAAGGAGAGCAATTTTGCAGAGCTCTTAATGGAAAGTATTTAAGAAAGTACTTCCCAAGTGTGTGGCAAGATGCTTGAGGTATCGTATGGATGATATAGAGTATATCGCCCTTAGCCCATAGTGCTTTTGGCTCACTAGTTTGCCAAAAGGCAGGGGGCATGTGTTGATATCAAAAAATGACATTAATGGTCAAAAGTGTCAAATTGGTATAAGTTTGACCGAAAAATGCAATTCCAGTCACAGACCGGTCTGACCGAACATAGACTGCTGGTCTGACCGAACATAGACCTTGGATCTGACCGAACCAACTTCGGTCTGACCGGCACTATAAGCCTTGTCTGACCGGCTTAGTCTGAGTCCGAGCTTAGTTAGTTAGTCTTGGGTTGTTTTGATCTCTAAACAATTTATAACAACTTGGACTCATACCCTAATCCATCTAGGATACAGATTAAGCCTAGGGACGACAAGACCAACCCCCCAACCCCTATAAATATAGGGGCTATGCCGATTCAAGGGGATACATCCAATTCCAATTTAATCTAATCTACTACCCCGTAGGATCGTTCTTTTTTCAATCTATTCCCTTTTTTCCCTAGGTTAAGCCATAGCACTTACATATTTGTGGGTTTGCACTGAAAACCTTTCATCCATCGCGTCATAATCGCGGTAATCCTTGTCGATTTACTCGTGAATCATCCGTTTAACCCCCGTAATGGGTTTTTATCAGTTTTTATCGGTAATTCGGTCTCTAGGCCATATTGCTAATGATCTTTGGAGGTTTATAGGAGACAAGGTGTTTACCATCATCATCATCAAGGACTCCTGCATCGTCCCCATCATCAACAGCGCGTGCCAACAAGCTGGGTGTTTTCTTGTCCTCATCGTCAGTATGACCTGTAGTGATACACCAGTCTATTCAGGTTGTGCCAGCAACAGCCGTCACGGTAATTACCCTATTCGATCAGGGCGTCCTGGCACGCCTCAGTCTGACCATTGGCCTATTGTCGGTCTGACCGCTGGCCTATTGTCGGTCTGACCTACCTGCCTTGCCCAGTCTGACCGCCCTCTTCACACTTCGGCTAATTGGATCACATTCCCGTAGTGCAGTTTAATTTCCTGGCCACTCCACCCATAGTTTCCCTTGTCATGGTCAAGGGTTGTCGGAATGCGGCGTCGGAGCCATGTGGCGTTTGGAGGGTTACTCCAGGTGTATACGCGCTTTTGGATCGTCAGATCGACGTTAGTGTTGATTGGGGCTTTGCAGGCCAATTTTAGCATCAATAGTTACATAGTTTGTACCGAACAACAACACATAATAATTCTTTGTCCTGATCTGGCAGAGTATAATATCTTTTATATGTGAATGTTTGCTTTGTTGTTATTCATGGTCTTTGCTATTGAGAAACCAATGTTTTGCCGAAGGAACAAACCTGATACAATTTTGTTTTATACGGTACAAATGTGTACCATTTGTTACAAATTTGTACCGTACGATACAATGTTGTTCCAATGTAAGATTACATAGTACTCGTGCTAATTTGTTTATTTTCATGTCATACATTTGTTTTAGGTTATCATTGATCAATTTTTTAATGTAATAGATGTGTAACAATCATTTTAGTTGTATCATTGTATGCATTTGATCAGGTTTGCATTTTTATTTGTGATTGTCATATGATACACTTAGGTTTTATATGAGACAAATAAATATCATAGCCTAACAGGAGATTATATTTTTCGCTATGATACATACATGTTTTAGATGATACAAACGCTTACCATTTAGTATTATTGTATACATGTTTTATCTTTTTTGAATTGAAAATACAACGCATGTGATGCATTTCGGTATCATATGATGCATATTGGTACTAGTTAACACATGTACCTTTTTATTTTTTCTGAATGTGTTTACATTTTTATATCAGATATCCTATCACATGAGTTTGGAATCAAAGTTGTGTGAGAAACTAGCAGGAGGATGACTAGTTTTGATTGTAACTATGATGGAGCATATCACAACTACCTTGGATGCATCTGATGTCGAGATCATGTGACAATTCCAAATTGATATTCAATATGCGCAAAAGGATGCTGATAAAATAGCAGACAAAAAAGTGGAAGATTGTAGGACCGAAACAGGCGACTAGAGGGGGTGAATAGGCGCCTCGACAGATTCTTCGAATTGGTGGCCTTTTCAAAATACCCAACGCTCCTCAAACAAACAAACTAAAGCATAAAAGATTTCAAAGCAAAAATCCCAGTGAAAACAAGTGCCATCACTCTCTTGTCAGATATGGTATGACGCGACAGTCTGAGAGATCACAAGCACAAAAATAATCTAGCCCAAAAGACAACTGATGTCCTTAAGTAAAAGACAACAACACAGTGTTTAAAGGCAGATTAATACTCCTCATAGATCAAATGAAAGATCGACAACGATTTCAACAAATCACAGGCATTTCATCGAGCATATGACAATCACAAAATTCTTAGGCATTAATTAATTACTACACATGCAGGAAATAGATCAGAATATTAACTTAGTAATTAATCAATTAAATTCAAAACACCTAATTCATGTACACATCCAACAGGAAAGTAAAAAGTATTACCTTTACTTTACCTATGGTTGAACAGAAGAAGGATATCAACGAAGTAGCTTAGACAGAGAACTGTTGTGTATGAAAATGATGCAGAAAATCTCCAAGCGTTGTAGTTGCATGCGCAGCCTCAAAACAGCTCGGTGCTACAGAAAAACAGCGCTACAGTATTTTGACGCCACAGTAATTTATGCTACAGTACCTTATATCTACAGTATTTTGGTGCTACAGTAATCAACACTAGATACACAGGGGCAAGTGAGATCCATCCGAGAAGAAAACCAAGTGTTTTTTTTGGCTCAACCGAAACATGCACAATGGAAAAACCACAGAAAAACAGCCTCTGCGCTCACCGTGCTAAGAAATCTGGAAGGATTCACGGCTGTGTAGGCTTCAATGGAAGACAACGATCGGCGCCGAAGAAAACCGGACGTCAGTGGCTGTGCTCGAAAAATTCTTGGCGGCGGCGCTAAATAGTGCAGGAGGAAGAAAAAAAAGATAAAAAGTGACCCTCAAATTTCTGAAATGGTAAAGTGTTTTTTAAAATGGGTGAGAAATCCTGATGCGCACGGGTGCCCGATCTTCCGTCAGGGGTAAACTCGATTGATGGAGGACTCGATGTTGACGATCCGGCTTCCTATCACCACAGATCCGAACCCCGTAATCACTACACCATGGTTCCGTTGGTTATCAACCACGCACGAACGCGATTGACCTCGCCAAGAAGGCTTATCCATGTCTGCGAATCGAGAACACAAGCAAGAACACGAAAACACAATCTTGCAAATAGAAGAGAGATCGATTTCTCAAGTGGGGTTCCGCAATCTGACCAAGTCAGAGTTCAATCTACAAGAGATTCGAAACTCAGCCCTAATCCCTAGCGGCTGCAGAGTATTAATACCTAGGGTTTGTGGAAAAGTCGAGACTAATGTTGGGCTTAAGGTCCCAAACAGATACAAGGCCCGACGTGGCCCAAAACGTTGACGCGGCACCAGATGATTTTTCGGACGACACAGAACGTTCGTAACAAACCAGGACTTGAAACCAGACCCATTGGAAAGATATATGCGTTATCTTTCCAACGCCTTAAAGAACGCCTCAATCCGATTCCGTACGAGAAAGTTATGCCCATTTTACTGAAGGGTGCTCCGTTGAATCCGAACCGAAATCAGAGTTTGAAGTGGAATTCGAGTTGAATTGTTGTGCCGCCTCTCCCCCTTATGTTTGATCCAGAAGTGTTTCTCCCATGTTCCTTAGAGTCAAAATATCATCCATAAGTAGCATCCCATCCATATCCATATCATTATGTAAAATAAGAAACGAACGCACCTCATAATTAAGCTTCTGTGCACGGGAACGAGTGATTGGTCCAAGAATGATAGAGTGTTGGATGTCTTTATCATTGTTATCGATGTCCTCATCAAATCCTAGAGGGCTACATGGGCTTTTATAGCCTGAGTTGAAAAAGGAAAAGACAAATTTACCCCTAGGGTTTAATTAATTGCAGACTCTATTTTACAGACTCAATGCCCATGGGGCTAAAAAGGTAAAATCATATCTAAAGGTAGTTTGTCCCGATTCGAAGCTTTCGTAGCAGCTATGGCTTCTCTTCAGGATGCTTGGATCTCAATCCGACGATTTTGAGCCAAAACCGACAAAGCGCTCCAGATCGCCGACACGCGTCACCAATCCGTGAACTCGACCACCAGCAAGTCTCTCCCGCTCTCGATCCCTCGATCCACCTTGTTACTTGCACTGGCCTCCCTTTCGCTGACTTAGTCAACACACTGTCTCGATCATTCGTCTATCCATGTCTTTCTCTATCTCCACGTGTACGTCTGAGATCTTCCTCAACTTCACTCGGCATCCTTGACCGTCTAGCATCAAACTTCCCGCTTGACCCCGATCACCCGCCGATGATAGTTGACTCGTATCTCAACCCTGCACAACATGAGACAAGAAAAACATGAATCTCCAAGCAAGATGCACACTGATCCCATTAGTGAACCCCAAATAGCAAACAGACGTCCAGACCATGAAACATGTAAATTTGTCAATCACTCATCACAAAGATAAAACCATAGTGCAAACCACACTTGGTTTCTCAAAGATGAATCTGCACCACGTGGTTCTGGTAATGATGCAGGTACATCATATTGGAATGCAAAGGAAGCAAACTCTTCAATCAGCGATGCAACTGAAGCAGCTGCAACCACAATAGCTAGCATGCTGCATAAAGTGGGCAAAATTGGTATTGGAGCTATTGCTGATGCTGCATTGCAAGATGATGCTGAATAAACGAGGGGAACAACAGTAAATATCAATCAGGTGGATGAGAGACGATGAGAGGGTAAAGAGTTGTTGAGGAGAGCTTAAGGCAAGCTAATGGAGAAAGTTCCGACTCACAAAACATGAACATAACTAAAATGTGTGTAAAATGATTTTATGTTTTAACATTTTTTCAGTACCAGATAATACAATATGATCCACTTCTCTCTTTTTTTAAATACGACTTCCACTCTTGAGAAAGCATGCAATGCAGTGATAATTGGGTTTTCACAGGAAACTATGTCGGGTGGCAAAATACGCTCTGCATATCGTTTAGATCCAATTCCAGATTGGCAGCGTTTCCCCCAAGCCTAGAATTGTACCCATCAAATGCAAGCATAAGGCCAGAAGATCAAAAGTAACCCAAACTAGTGTAGAAGTTGTTGCAGAATTGGCGGGAAGGGAAGTATCGACAACTATAATCAACAAGAACTATAAGAAACATGTGTTGTTGACTAGGGGGAGACCTGGTAGTATCAAGGTTCAAATATGGGTGACTAGGGATGAATTTAGAAAAGTCCTGAAGTTCAATGGAGAGGTTAGCAACAATTTCTTGTGGTTATGCTGCATAGCCATGATGGCTGATTAGGATTTAGAGAATAAACTTATCTTCAACCCAATAGTGGTGGTAAGTATATCAATTCTACACGCAGATCAATGTTTTTATTGTTAACTACCTTCTTTGTTTGGTACGATTGTTCACCCGATACTAAACTGTATCGTATGTAACATATTCGTTACACATGGTGAAATAAACATTTTAAAACTTGCCTACGTATTTCTTTTCTTTTCAGAAAGAGTTGATTAAACCCGAGGGAGAGGTCAGCATTGCAACTATCAGCGTCATCTTGGGAAGTACAACTTTTCTTTATAGATCGGGTCTGATAATTTTTCCTATATATCTTTTGCCCTATTTAATGCGTGTAATTGTATGTGAGATGAACAACATATCTTATTGTCTTTGTTTTCACTTTTTAAAATATACATGCCAATAGTGCATGCTGGGCATTGGTTATTTTTCATTATAGAAGTGTCGACCGAATCTATACAGATATTTGATTCATTATGTAACCCGAAGAAGCAGGAGACAACTCATGAAAGATGTGGGCAGATGTGGTACGTAAAAACAGAACAGTTCAAACAAGTAGTATATTGCAGATTTCTTGTTTCCCTTGGAGACTTTTTTTGTTGGATGTAATTTTTTTGTTTTCATAGTCGCAACCTTGCAGATTCAATGAAGGTTGACTATCCAGAGTCATTAATTTAAGAAGGACTGTAAGTACACATACTAACAATTATAGTGTATTGTTTCTTACTTAACTGGTTTGCTGTTTCATTAAAATGGCAACATGAACACATATGATTGCGGGTTTGTGTACTCAGGATGCTTCAGGATGCTTGAGTGTTATAATGGAAGAACTCTAATTGGGTACAAAATTGTAATACTTTGAAACTCATCCATTTGTTTTCAATTTCTCCTGTTACTTACATGTTGTTAGCAATTTGTTTGTTCCAAAACAAGATGTTTGCATATCGACGACTGCTAGCATACAAGTTGATGACACTTAAAAGGAATAGTCTAAATTCTTAGTAACGTGTAAATGTCAAGTCAATGTTGGTTGTAATGCTACTTTTTAGGGAATTGCATATATGTACATACACTCTGTTAACTTTTGCACTGTATTTTGTAATTTACTTTTATGATACTATGTACATATGTGAGACAACACCAATGATGGTACAACATAAATGTATCAACATCATTTTTGATGTGTATTTTTCATTTTGGAAGTGGACGAGATAACATGAGTACTATGTAATCTAACATTTAAAACAATATTGTATCATATGTTACAAATTTGTACCATATGGGACAAAATTGTATCAAATTTGTACCATATAGTACAAAATTGTATCAAATTTATTCCTGAACAAAAAATCTAGTTTCTCAATAGCAAGACCATGCATGAATAACAAAAAAACATTCACACATAACAGATATTATATTCCATCAAATTAGGACAAAGAATGACTATGTGTTATTGTATGGTACAACTATGTAATAGCCGAAACATAAAAGCAACGGGATTACAATGGAACAAAATTGTACCGTATGTTATAAATATGTACTAGATGGTATAAACACGTACAACATGAAACAAAATTGTATCAGATTTGTTCCTGAACCAAAACTCTAGTTTATAATCAGCATTACCATGAATAACAACAAACAAATATTCATAGATAACAAATAATATACTCCACCAGATCAGGTCAAAGAATTATTATGTATTGTTGTTTGGTACAACCATGTACTAGCCAAAACGTAACAACACCAGGATCACAAGACAAATTAAAGTTTTTGATATTATTAGCAGCAACATGACTCACAAGACCCGAACATACACAAATAACATTTTTTATCATGGCAGAACGGTGGATAGGAGAAATTTCACATCGGATGAAACACAACAACAACATCCATGTGAAACAAATACAAAGACATGCACTATCTGCATAGCACATGCCAAAACTAAGCGTGTAACCATATATTACATAAGTGTGATTCACATAGAAAGATTAAAAGACTTTTCGTATATGAAATTATAGATATTTCATAAAAAATACTACCTAGGACATTTCGTTGGTGTTAGAGGATTGGTTGCCTTTTTGAAGCTTTTTCCTCTTGTTGCTGGAGGGACCACTTCTGTCAAGAGCACTAGATTTCAATCTAGTAGATTTTTTTGGCCTTCCTATCACAATTTTTGCATGATCTCTGAGGGCTCCATCCTCAACATTCTCATCATGATTTTCGGGGTGCTCTGTATGAGGTGTTAGGTTCAAATATTCAAGTTTTTCACAGAGATCAGATAATGCACTAAATGCAAGGTTGTAGCCATGTTTCGTCTTGCAAGCTTTAGCTACGACTGATACTGTCTTCTTGCACACTCTCATATATCTAACTTTTCGGTATCGGCTAGTACAACAACAACAGTGGAGTGGGCTGAACCTTTCAGTGTTCAACAGTGACTTAGGTATCCCTATGGTATCAGATACATATTTAGTTGTATCATTACCTTTATGATATGTGATGAGGACATCGCTACCATTGATACAACCACAACGGCAGCCCCTTCACCGCTTACACCTAAGCAAGGACCAATGACACGTGCCCGTGCACGTGAACTTAATTATCAGGTGAACTCGTTCCTAGCTGTTCAAGTTAATTATTTTTCCAATGGGGTACTATTAAAGCCTTGTGATGACTTTATTATCCTTAAGTGCTTAGGAATTGAACTAGCTTGGAGTGGAGAAGGCAACAATGCAATAAATATTGTTACTCCCGAAGGGACTCTTGTAACTGCAGAAATCCAAGATTAAATGGAACATATCTTTCAACTCCAAGGTTGTTTAAAGCAAATAAGTACTTGTTGGAAAGGTCTCTTCGTCTACTTTCCAACGGATCAAGAATCAATGGCAGAGAACAGACGAAACGTCCAGAAACTGCCGAAGAACACTCGCGACTCCATCCTGAGTTTCTAGTTTTCCTTTTAAGAAAGTAGTAGACACAAAAAGAACTCAGGTTTTGTTTGATGTAAGTTAGCTGCTGCTACTTACTTGTAAACGCGCGTGTCGGCTAGACCGCCCGATTACTTGAATCAAAATGCCAACTTTTATCATATCCGTGAGTGTTTGCTTGTCATCTTGTTCTTCGATTGCTTGTAGGTTCAAGGCTATTCTTGGCACGGCAAGAGCAGCAACAACCGGAGTCAGTGTAACTATCGCTAAGATGCAGCATCCTTGTGGTTGTTGTAGTCAGGTAGCACAACGTCAATCTTGTCGCGCCCCGATTTAATAAATCAGGACCTTTATTGAAATTCCATAGAAAATCAATAAACCAAGACGTTCATCATGCGACCACGTACAAATACGAGCAATCATTCACGGTTCATAGACCGTATTAATACAAAAGTGAATAAAGGTGAAGAGAAACTAATAAAATAAAGGGTCCTAGATGAACGCCTCCTTCCAGTCTCACCTTGACTGGGTCGCTACTCCAGACCTTCAACCTCCTCGTAGTAGACGGGCTCTGGTGGTGTAAGTCAACGGGGGTGAGTACAAACATACTCAGCAAGCCACCGAATGCAAATATAATGCAAGATAATAACAAGGGAGATAGTGGCTAATTTTTGCGGAAGAAGCATAATTGTAAAGCATTAAATGTGAACCATTTATTAGTACTGAAAAGTAAAAATGTGTATGCATCATCATCTTCTAACTCGAGAAGTACGTTCTACCTCCTCGCACAACAGTCCTTACATGCCATGAATAACTCAACCATCCAATCAATTGTAAACTAACTGTACCCACAAGGCACGCACTCATCACTTACACCAAAGTGTAACGAGATGACCCATTCCACGGGAACTCGTGCCAAAACCTTCCGTATGGTTCGCCTCGACTCAACAGCACCCTCTTATAGGTTTCATATGGTGTCCCGACGCATCGGTGCCCCACCATACCCCCCTTGAGCCTCCTTTGGTACAAGTCGCCCGCAGGCTTGCCCCTTGCCCCCTCTTCTATGGTGCAGAGAGTCGAAGTGTTCCACACTTCCAGTTAGGACTTACCCATTAGACTTGTGGTTGGTACGGAAGTGCTTTGCAACAGATCCCGCAGACCGGTCCTTATAGTGCCCCGGGTGTGACCAACCAGTTTCCGAGCTTGCACCCGAAACCCACCATACTTATAACATACCCAACTCCAACAGAGTCCAGAGACAAGAATAACGGGGTATTTCATATACCAGAATCCATCTATCTACGACTCATTATTTTTATCCTATAGCAGTTATGTCGGTACATTGGGCACTAGCTAATATAATATTTGTAGAGTGACAAGGAGTTAAGGCTCAACAAGCATGGCTTGGGTTTTGCACACAAGGACGGAGATCTAATAAATATAAGTGTAAGGCTTGACATTTGACTAATGCAATATTAACCTTGATTATAGCGATAGTTTATTAAAATATGAGCTCAATGATGATCAACTGTTTCCACAAGAGGGTTCGATGACTTGCCTTGATCCGTGAATGGTGACGGTGGAACCTCGGGGTAAGACTCGGGATCTTCGACGACATAGTAGTCTTCTCGATACGAAAAAGTAAATAAAACATTCAATAAACAATCCAACACAATCAACCATACTAACATACATGTTTATGTTGGATTAAGTAAAGGAGATAGAGTCTTAAATTTTAGGGATTTGTTACTTAAACATTTAAGATTAATTTTAATGAGATTCCTTAATTTTATAACTTGATATAATTATTTTTCCTAAGGGGTTTTTATTTTTTCCCTTCTTAAGTTGAAGTAAAAAGGTATTGAATAACCTTATTATTATTTTAATTGTAGTAAAAATACTGGACTTAAGTTATTAGGTTTCCTGAGGTTGTTATATAAATTTTTAGGATATTTCCATAAAGGGTTGACTTTTTCTTAAATGCATTAATTAAATGTCCTAAAAGGGCCTTTGCAATATCATTTAATGGAATAAAGTGGACAAAATGAATATTCTATTTTTATGGTATTACAAACAGTGGAATAAAGTCATTAAGTCCTCTGAATTTATTATATAAGTTTTCATGATATTTTGTAAAATGTTACATTTCTATTATATGAGTTAATCATTTATCTTAAAGGGCCTTGGAAATGTTATTTAATAAAATGAAATGGGAAAAATGAATCATTATATTTTTTTATTGGCTTAGGAATAGTGTAATGAAGTCAAGATATCATCTGAAATTAATACATAAATTTTTAAGAGTTTTTCTGAATGAAATAATAATTAAATCCTAAGGGGTCTTTTCTTGATTATTTATTAAGAATATTTTGTGCCAAATGAATATATTGTTTTTATTGCATAAATGTGTAGAGAATAAAAAGTCAGATTTTTCCAGAATTAAAATGGTGAAATTTGGAGTTAAATTGAGCAAGATATGAATTTTTGAAGTTTAAACTATTTTCTGAATTTTATTTCAAACAGAAATCAGGCGTGGGTCCACGGTGAGACAGGTCAACCATGGACCCGCGCACTGTGCACGTGGGCTGATCGGATCTGGACCGTTGGATCCAGATCCAACGGTCGGTGGCGGGGCGGGGGTGTTTAAGTGAGATCCAACGGCCCAGACTCCACGATACCCCTTGGGCACCGATCGACGGCTCAGATTAAGTCCCGATGGATCTAATCTGGGCCATACGATCTGGATCGTAGGGCCATGGTGCCATCCGGCACGCTCACGGCATGGGGAAGGCTGAGGCCTTCGTCTCTCGCTCCGGCCAAGCGGCGGCGAGCGATGGCCGTCGGCGGCGAAGGCCTAAGGCCCTATTTTCTGGCAAAAACGGATAGAGGGGAGGATGGGGAGCATGTAGGTACCGGCGATGACGGCGACCGGCAACGAGAAGGGGCGGCGGTGTTCTTCGGGGTCGATGGCGACGACGAGATCCGGCGGCGATCTGGCCCAACGGAGGTGGGGCCGGGGTAGAGGGTGCTACGATGGTTCGGTTGGTGCCGTCGCGAAGACGGTGGGGGCCTGTGGCGCCGGCAAAGGGCTGTCGGAGCCAAAGCAGAGGAAATGGCGTAAAGGCACGGGTGGCGCTCGGGAAGGAGAGGATGAAGGCTCTAGCGCTGTGGGGGAGTGCGGCGAGGGTGGGGGCCTTTTATAGGGGCTCGCTGGCGTTGAATTGGAATGAAATCGGCGAAATCCCGAGGAGGATTCCCATCCAACTCCGGCGAGCTTCCATGGCATGGATCCTTGCCAAACATGGCGAAACCGCGTGGGAAAAACGAGGGAAGGGGATCGTCGGGGCAAGTAGATCCGAGGCCGATTTGGTGAAATTTGGCGGTCGGCGCTAAAAATTGGAAGGGGGCGCCGGATTTGGAAGGAGGGGATCCCCTTCCGTCGGGGAAGAAGAACCTGACAGGTGGGTCCACCTGTCAGCGAGCGCGCGGCGAAGGAGTGAGAGACTTACAAGCGGGCTCGGCGTGACAGCGGCAGAGGGGGGGCGTCGGTGGCTGACGCGTGGGGTCGGCCGAGCGTGGCGCGCGGGAGAGGGGAAGTGGAGCGCCGACAGGCGGGTCCCGCCTGTCGGTGGGCGCAGCCGGACTGGGCTGGGCCGAAAGGCCTTGGCCGAGGAATTCAGGGTTGCGGCCCAAATGTATTAAATTCATTTCCAATTAAAATAATTCCAGAAAATTAATTGTTTGATTAAAGCTTGAAGCACTGTTGCTAAAATTCTGTAAAAATTCTCAAAAATATTTCTTGGCCTCTAGACTCCACCATAAATTTTTCAGCTACAAATTTGAAATATTTCTTCATGATTTGCTTTAATTGAGTTCTTTTAGCCTTTTTCTTTAATTTAATAAATCATTTATTCCAGAAAATTTATTTCCCTCATTTTTATTTTATTTTAATTCTAGGGCTCTTACAGATCTCCACCCCCAAATCATAGTTATTAGGAGATGGTGTACCTGTCGCTCAAGGCGCCACACCATCTTGGTTGTGGTAGTCGGGCAGCCAACGTCGACCTCCACCAAATTCACCACATCCTCCATCTCTCATCGAAGATCGGGCTCCCCCGTACCCGTCGAGTCCATTAAGATTCCCACATAACAAGCTATCCCTTTGAAATTTCTTGCAAACGTAATTGTATGATTCTAATCCCACATCGACATGAACCAAGAACCTTCTGCCATCACCACTGAAGATCAATTGCACTAAATATGTGTCATTTTCTAGACCATCTACCACACTATACTTTGTGGTCGCTTGCAACACATCCTAGAACTTCTCAAAAATAGCCCGAGTGTAGAATTGTGCTGCTTGTAATTCCATCGGGTATCTGGACCACAACTTTGGCTCTGTTTGGATAGTTATAAACCTTTCATTGTCATCCCAATCAAGACACGATTGAGCCAATTTCTCATATTTGGTGATGAAATTTTGTATGAAGTCAACATGATATACAAAATCTTTGAACAAGCTATTCATGCTTTCCCTTTGCTGTGTCGTGCTCATAAAAGGGAAGAAACAGTCTATGAAGTAGCATGGTAACCACTTGTCATGAGTGTTATACATGAGTTTATTTTATTTGTTATCTCCTAACCCATGTGCCTCGAGCATCTCTATCCATTTATCCTCAAACTCGGATGGGCTCAATGAATTTTCAACATAACTTCTCAGATCTATCTCGAATCCATCTTTCTTGTGTATGTGCACAGCTAGCTTGGCACTTGCACTCTTTGAGCGTGCCACAAACACTGCCTATGGACCGTGTCTGTCAGGACTCTAGCGATTGCTTGCTCCATTGCCTTGTCCATATCTATTATGATTGTTTTTGGTGTTTTCCCATCCATAGCTCTCAAGAATGTCTCGATAACCCACTCAAATGTTATATTTGTCTCATTCTTCATAAAAGTGCACCCAAATAGTACAGTTTGTCCGTAGTTGCTCACACCAATGATAGGAGTGAATGAGAGGTTATACCAGTTGGTACAGTACATGGTGTCAAACACCACACAATCCCGAAACTTCTTGTATGTATCCTTCGATGTTCCGTCAATCCAAAACATACCCTCCAATGTCCCACCTCCCCTAATTGCATGTTGTAGAAGAATGACAGATCAACATATTGTAATTCTTGGAAGTATTTTATCGTCTCAACTATGTCACCACAACTCATACTACTAGATCTAATAGCAGTCCTCAAGTTGCTTACATCTTTCTTTGTGAATGGGACGGTGGGATGTTTCAGATGGTACCATGCAAGTCTCTTAGTATCGAGCCAAGCCGCCTGGTTCGTATGTTGTTGTTGTGTAGTAACTCGATTAGCTCATAGTCCTCATCGGATATTTTTCGATGTGATCTGAGGAACCTTGACACGGATGGACTCAGAGGCGGATGGTTGTGTTCTAACTCCATCTTCGACACAACCCACTTTTCATCTCTCTTCACTATGACCATCTTAGCCTCATAGTTGTCTTTTGCATTTTGTTGCACCTTCTTGTGTTGTTGTTACCATTGGATTCCGCACCACTACTTTTTCTGCTTGTGCGCTCTGAGTGGCATGCAAAGACATACTATTTGTAATCCTTTGTGATATTGCTCTTATTGGTGCTTAAAACCTTCGTACCAAAACCCCAGCTCTGTGCATATTCATTATAGTACTTCTGAGCTTCATCTATTGAGAAAATTCTATGCCAACAAATGATTCCACCAGCTACGACTGAATATCGTCTACGTCGGTGTTACAACACTCTATCTCGAAGTCATCTCCTATAGCTATTTGGTTGATGCTGATATCTATTGGGGGTACTATTAAAGCATCACGAAGTGTTGTTTGCTACATACCATCATTATTGTCTTGGTCACCGATGCCATCATCATTCTCACCTTGCATCTCATGATTTTTATGCATCATTGATTCTACGTCATGTGTGTCCAATCACACATAAAACACATTTTTAAGAGTATTCTGAATGAAGAAGTTCTAATGAAACAAATAAACACAAAAATAGTATTATTTGGTATTAGATAGTGAACTTACGAAAACAAAACATTCACTAAGCAAAACAAACTCACACTAGGCACAAGATTTATACAACATGTGGTAAACATGACATACAACTCATGAATGAAACCAAATGATACACTTTTTTATATCAGACACAAATCAGTACCAAATGGTGCACTTTTTATAATATCTCAGCATGAAACCACAAGGAAAAATGCATGCTGCATTGAAACAAACATGCATCATATGTTACACTTAACATGTACATGGTTTTGGAAGAGGTTGGTACACATTTTTCAGTTTCAGGACACAAATCAATGAGACACGACATGTAACAGAGAAAACAAACAACTATTATTGTGATTTATCAACTAAAACATCAACATGATTTATGTTCTTTCACAAAGGTACCAATTGATACAAATTTTTTGTACAATATAGAGGGGATGTGAGTGGCAGGTGTGTTTTTTTACCATTACCATTTCTTGCCAATGGTTGGTGTTGTTGCACATAGATTATGTTTCATGCATGACCGCATCAATAGAAACACTCATCTCTATTTTTTTCATAAAAAGTAAGTCAATCTAGTCACAGCAACAAATTATTACTCTACATGTTGGTGGGGGGAGAGTACATGTAATGTTTTTGCTCCACAACCTGAGATTCCTCAGCCAGTGGAGGGAAGGGGGCTAGTCAGGGGGGAGGGGTTTTGGGGGAAGGAGGGGGTAGGAGAGGGATAGTGCGTCAGAGTTCTATGTGGCGGTGAGATACTAAGTGTACGTGCTTAGAAGTAGGTTACCGGTGGTAAAGAGGAGAGGAGGTCACCGATGAGGTACCGGGCACGTCGCGCTCCCGAGGATGCATGTCACCGGTGGTCAAGGGAGGAAGCTCGCACGACGGTCTCATATTTTGTTTTCGCTAGAGATTTTTGTGTGTGGAGTAATTTGGAACATGTGTTCTGACCTCGGGTGACAGCCCGTGGGAGAGGGGCTAATGTTCTCATCGGGGAGTAAGTGGGCTAGACTCTCATTATCTATATCATTCAATGTTTGTTACAATGGTATACTGAGTGCTAGTAGTTCTCTTTGCTAAATCGTCCCAACTAGGTATCTGTTTGTCTTACAAATATGTATTTTTTTGGTGATTTATAGCAATAAATGAGCATTTTTTTCTTCTTTAAAAATGTATAAGTAATGTGGATGAGCAATGTATCAGTGTTCTGCTTTTGATGTTAAGTTCTGCATTTTGTTATAGACTTGTATGCATTTTGTGATAGCTGATGTTACTGACTTGTGTAATATGAATTACTTATGCTTAAAATTATAAAACATTGTCACTACATTATATTTATATTAATTCATGTTAACATATAAAGCATAAAACACCTTAGGCTAAAATAATACATTCCAACCAAATTTCATTATTCATGAATCTAGATCTACACCGTAAGTCAAATAGGTGCAGCTACTCCACAGTGAAACAACAACTCTACTTCAGATCTAATTCTAGGTGAATTTCGTAGAGTGAAGTAGATTTCGGTAGAGTGGAGTAGTTCCGAAGAGGCCTTAATATAAAACTTCTTGAGCAACAGACAATTTTTTGACCGCTTAGTTTGCTAGAAGACGATCGAATTACGTACCAAGAGGAAAAAATACTGATTGTTAATTCTGATTTTGGTCCCGCTTATACTTAAATATAAACAGATTATGTGCTGAACAAAAATTGTAGCCAACTTAAATAATAATTATAATCAATCGTATAACTAATAATCGGAATCAACCGTATTCCTATAATCCCAATTATTTTAAACTATTTGATTTAAACCTCAGCTATAAATGAGCATGTAAGCAGCAATGACAAACAGAATATATGCGAATATGAGAACAGTAGCCTTTCAGACATTAAATTAGCATTTTTCTTAAGTAAAGATAAATAATGACAAGTGACTGAAAGGAAGCCTTAATTATCTAGTTTTTCTAAGTAAATATATAATGTTTGACCTGCCTCGTTTATGTTATTTTCCTCTTGTGCAGAAGTATGGGTATAAAATAGTTCTACCAAAAAAACAAGACAATCTTTTCTCCATTTTCTACTAGGTTGACTTCAAACTTCAGAGTAGGAGAGAACACCGTATTGTCACAACAATAATACATTATCGGTTAATCTAAATATTATTATAAATATTGATAATAGCATACGTGAAATCTGGATACATACTTGTATACATCCACGTCTGCAATGCTCATCCGAAGGCAAAGCAAGCACACAGGTTTAACCGTTGACTATAATACAATTCCTCGCAAAAACAATGTGAAAATGCGCCTCGACTGATCACCACGACGATCGCCCGATCAGTCACCTTGCTTGTCTACTGAAGAAACCGGCATTTCCACCCGGCCGGTCAGTTTGGTTGAGTGCCAAATTTAGCCTAGATTTTTAATCATTTAGATGGACTATGACATGACTAGGAAATATCCAACGGTAATCTGGGAAAATGTATATCCGGTGATTTTAGTTTTTTCTTTCCCGATGGGATAATCCTTAAGGACTGGTTTGGGAGCCCATAATCCCGGCCCATTCCCTGGGGATGGGCCGGGATTTTGAACTAAAATCCCGGCCCATCCCCAGGGAATGGGCCGGGATTATGGGCTCCCAAACAGGCCCTAACCTCTTTAGCACCTACTCGGTTAATCCACTGGGAAAGGTGATCGAAGGGGATTGACGGGGATTGGAGGGGATTTATACTACAATCCCCTCCAATCTCTTTTCAATCCACTTCAACCCCCTCCTAACTGAACAGGTTCTTATGTTGAAATAATCTCACCTTAATTGTGGGGGAAAATTGATTCAACTTAAATAGTGGGGGAGTCCATCACTTCTTGTGATAATTTTGAGTGTAGACAAGGCTTCGTCCCAGTGTGGGCCGGAGGTTAGATCAACTTTTCCTATACTGGGCTAACAAATGGTATTCATACTCAGATATGATCTCATACAGAACCACGCGATTTTTTTATTCAGCAAGCTGTAATCGAAGCCAATGAAGCAAAAGCTTAGAGAATCAGGGGACATCTAGAAGTTGGAGCGACAGGCGGCTGCCTCGCCCAAAGATGAACATGAGCAATATGTGGGCTCGTCCGATTCAGGGTAATCAGACATAAATTACATCAGAGCAAGAAGAGGATTGTTGATGACTTCGGCGGTGTAGATATTGAGCTAGAGCTATAAAAACCATCAGGGACCGCCGAAGTGGCCGACAGGCTCGCTAGCCGATAGCCTGGCCGATACCTGGTAGAGAAGATGATAAGTGGCATCAAAGAGGTATCGTGATGAGAACATCACCAGTTGGGATAGGATCATAATTGTGAGGAAACAAGTTAAGGTGCATGATTTCCATGTTATATTTAATTTTTATATATTTGAACTTCAGATGGTACACCATGAGATGCATTCATTTTCAATTTTAGAAATACTTTCTTGGATTAATAGAAGAGATGCATGTGTATGGAACTCTTGTATTATCATGGAAGTTGATTGGGGATCAATAAACGTTGAGTCGAGGACGACTCCAAATCAAGAAGGAGAGGATGATGAGGACATCCCTACGAATGATATAACCATACATGAATATCAAGATCCAATTATTCGAGTTCGAACATGACGATTAAATCTATAGGTTAACTCGTTTCTAAGTATCTTAGTATATTATCTTGGGAATAAATTACTACCTATTATTATTATTATTATTATTATTAGGAACCATGGAGATGATAAAAATCACTTGGAGATAAACAAAGAGTTGGAGAAGAACAAGGAAGGACGTCCAAGCCAATTTGAGAGTCCAATCCAACTACAATTCGTGTCCAACTCGGATTCCAGGAGCAGCGTGCACTAAAATCGTCGCCCAGGCCGCATACAGACTCCGTTTTTGAAGTTCCACCCAGCCACGGAAATATAACTTCATAACCTTTCCAATGCCACCGGTTTCATCTCAAAATTCGTTCTAGATCAACAGGAATTGTCAAAACAAGATAGAGTCAAGAATCTGTCAACATGTTGTTTTCTGCGTTATTGGGCCTTTGGGCCGTATATCTAGTTGAGCCCATTAGGGGTGCGTCCCAAACTAGTATATAAGGTGTTTCTACAACCATCTAGGGTTTTTGGGTTTAGTTTATACGTTGCTTTGATAGCTGCCGCTTCGCTGGATTTGTAAGTGAACCCCAATTCGCAGATTCCAATAGAATTTTCAGTTCGATTGTGTTTTCTGCGTTCTTGCTTGTGTTCTTCGATTCACAGGCAATGATTAGCCTTCTTGGCAAGGTCAATCAGGCTGTGCTTGGTTGATAACCAACAGAGCAGTGGTGTAGCGATTGCAAGGGCCGATCTCGTGGATCGGAAGCCGAATCGTCAACGTCGAGTTCTCCACAAATCGTTGTTTATCTCCCACCTGATGGAAGATCGGGCACCCCCCTCCTCCATCATATCGGCTGATAAGAATTTTCTTCTTCACGGCCAGATGGTCGGCCAAGGGTTGAAGATGAGAGGTTGGGCCCAAAGTGGATTCGCAAAAGACAAATCTTTCCAACCAAAGGTTGAGAAAGGCAACATGCTCATAGGATTCTACAAGGCCGGTTTTCTTATTATGCTTCAAGATGTACTTGCTCAAGACACTAGTGGATTTCACGTCAAAGTGGTGGGTCGGCTTAAATCGAATAGAAAAGAGGTTTCACGGAGAGACAATATCAAGAGAAGTCAAAGAAAAGGCATCTAGCAAAGAAAGACTTATCGGACCATGGCCAAAGATGAAAGTGTTGAGGGCATCGGACCAGAAATAACAAGTGGCAGCAAGCAGCGATGTCAATTTCGTCCGATGCAATGGACGATGTCAATTTCATCCCAAGATAGACGATGGACGGCCGATACCCTAAGATAGTAGTCGCGCCAGACGAGAAGAGAAGGGAAAGCCCTAAACTATTGTTCCAATCAGAAGGGGACATGGAGGAATGCTTAAAGGGGATCTGATTGGTTTCGACATTTATAATATCAGTAGGATTAGGGTTACCCATCGGACCTAGAAAATAGTACATCGGGTAATCGGCCATGGGAATCAAAACTTGGTTCCGCAAGTTCTACAAGGAAGAAAGTAAAAAAACAGTAAGAGAAGGGAAAGCAGTTAAGGAAATAGCGGAAAAACCAAGAACACGAAAGGCGGTGAGGAAAGAATGGAATGTCGAAGACCTACCTCAGGGATCACATCCGTGGTGGCCATCGATGGGATCGCTGAAGTTCGGAACTGATGAAGAAGATTAGGAATGGCGATCTCAAATAGTACTGGTAGCAGACGGTGATGAGCTCGGAGGCTGGAGGATGAAGAGTACTGGGTGCGGAAAGCGTAAAGAAGGAAAGAAAGCGCTCGACGGATACTTATGGAAATAAAAGCAACCCCTCGCCATCTTAGTCGAGCTGATCTCGGCGGATTTGGTGGGACCATCTCTAACGTTTAACAAAAGGTAATCATGAGTATTGTTCTCAAATACTGAAATGTTTGCAAGCCCGGGATCGGAGGAACAGTATCTTTAATTTAAAGAGTACCAATCCAAGATTGTGTGGGATGAGGCCTAGTCCGACGCTACCTCAAAGAAAAGTAAATGCGTCGGTCCAAGCAACATCCATCATAGGTGTGAATGGCCGAAGAGGGGAAAATGAGAAAAGAAGAGGCAAAAAAGAAGATGAGATGAAGCCAACTCCGTGCGTGTTATAGTATTAGAAGGTGAATAGTTTTGGCTAGTAGTAGTAAATTTGAGAAGACATTATAGAAAGACTTTGAAAGGACGTGATGGCAGGTGGGTGATGATGACCGATAATTTTGAAGCATCGGTTAGCCCTTAATGCTTCAAAATTGGGGGGCATGTGTTGACGCCAAGATTTAGTAAAAGCCAAGGCCCACAAAAGATGTTGGGCGGTCAACAGAATCAAAGAGGTCCAGTCAAAGATGGTCAAAGAAGCCCATCCATGACGTGTAACATGACCAAATATGAAGAAGCTGATGGATATAAAAGTAAGAAGATAAATATTATATAGAATCGGTTAGGATAGATTACTTGGACGACAAGTCTTCGAAATATAAATATGTATCCAATTATGTTGACGCAACGAATTACGCTAAAAGGTTCTATAAGATCAAGAACTAACAAACGAAGTGTTTGTGAATGCGGACTATCTCAAGCCTCCGAATAGGATAATAGCTCAGAATAGTTCCAAGTGTGTATTGAATATCTGAATATTCTATGTCTCTTACAGGGCGAGAAGGGGGTATTTATAGGTAAAATCTCTAGAGAAAAGACCTTTTTACCCCTCAATTACAACCGACATAGAGATACTATTTCGGTATCCCTTATAGGATTAATATGGTAAAACATGCTCGAAGGATGTTGATAAGGTAGACGTCCCATCCTCTTAGCTATTTTCCACTTCAGAGAGGAAGCCTTTCGGAGGGTCTCTTCAGACCTGAACCTGAACGGACCTTTCGGCTTCGAGCCTAGTAATCCGTAGGTAAGTCTTGAGATTCGAGATCAGACTTGCATTTATCTGGATTGCATGGCTCGTTAACTTGGAGTCTTGGAGGATCATGAGGATAAAGTATTTTCCCTCAACAGTAGCCACGCGAATACGCTTATCCGAATAGTCTGTACAGCAAGGAGAGTAGTATATGCGAGAAATATTTTCATGCTCAGGAACTTAGAAAAAATCAAGGTATTATAACCATTCGAAGCATCTTTGGTATCGGAGGCGTATCGAATTTAGGCTTTGGATTTGAACCTCTGTACGATAGCTTCGAAAGAAAGTGAACTGTTACGATGGCAGTGTGTCGCAGAGAGTCGTTACCTTTGTGTTGTTACCCCTCAAATGGCCGTTTAGACTTTTCGAGAAAGCAGCAGCCGCACAAGTTTTTACCGCGGGTTCACATTACTTCACCTTTGGCCCCACTTGTCATTGACGTGGTTTGGATATGCAAATGTGAAAACATTTACGAATCACGCCAAACAAGAACAGAGCGATTATAAAAGAGGAAAGTGATCGGCTGTGAAAAGTTTTTACATAGCTTCTATGCTTCGACTTTTTCTTACTTCCATCTTCAACCTTCCTCTTCGAGATTCTTGAGCATTCCATCGATGGCGAGAACTAGTGCGAAGGTGCCAACGGCGGCGGAGACCCTAGCACAGCGGCAAGCTTTGGCCGCATCAGTGGCAGCAGCAATGGCTGGTTCTCTGAGCGTCTCTTGGCCTAAGGATCCACGGGAACTCCGCCCGCCATCCAAGAAGCCATTGAAGCGGACGTTCTTTGTGGGGCAAATGACCACAATGGTGGAGTCCGTCGAGGAAGCTGTGAACGGCAGGCTGGGACCAGGAATGAGGATTCGAATCCCTAGGGAAGAAGTGATACCAGCGCCGAGGAGTGGAGAAGTGGTTGTTTTCGAGGCTTTCTTTAAAGCAGGACTGGGGCTTCCTTCGATCGATTTCCTGGCGGAGGTTCTGGAGATGTTCCATGTCACCCTACCACAACTATCTCCGAATGCCATAGCTAGACCGGCAATCTTCAAGTGGACTCTCCGGGCTGAAGGGTGCAAGGGGAGGTCTGAAGTGTTCATGGCAACCCACGAGGCTTCATGCCAACCTAAGCCACATGACGGGCCCAGAGACTCCAAGTTACTGGTGGCCTTTGGGAGCGTCAATTTCTAGCTCTAGAAGGAGCATCTAAAGAATTTTCCTGCAAAAGCAATCAACGACCGGTGGTATTCCAAATGGATACTCCGGTGGTTCTATGCCAAGGTGGGAGAAGATTCAAGCCTAGCGGTCCCCTGTGAGAGATATGGTACCGGAGGGAGGCAGAGGTGACTCTGGACCCAAGTCTGCTTTCAACGCGACTTGGGTTATTGTCTTCAGTGGCCAAGCGCATGAGCATGCGAGACTTGACGGAGGAGTTCATTGCCCTTCGGATACCTCCACTCGGGGCCGACTGGCCTATGGTGTTTCAGAGTACTTCAGAGAGGGAGCATCGAGCTCTAGGTAATACTTCAATACCTCCTGTATTCAAATTAGTCATAGAAAACATCTGTATTATTCTTAAAAAATATTACCTCATTTCAGCGGCTCCATTGGCGTTGGCTCCGGAGCAGATAGCTCGGGCTGCAGAATGGGTGCTTGGAGCCCCTACTACCGTGGAGAAGCAGCGGAGGATCGAGCTGGTTGGGAGCTAGGAACGCTCCATCCGAGTGTGGAGCGCACTCGGAATGGAGGCTCCTCCTCTTCCAAGCTTCGACCCAGCAGGAATAGTCACTCGAAAGAGGAAGACTGCTGCTGGGACCTCCAAGGCCGCAAGGACTCTGGTGAAAAAGGCGACGCGGAAGGCCAAGCTCCCTTCACCTCCAGCATCTACATCTTCACTCGAAATTCGAAGCTCTTCTTCGAAGGAATCTGAAGAGGAGGATACTTCGGAGGTTCGGATGAGGAAGGAGCTTGAAGCTCTCTTGATGGAGGGCGGTGAAGAGGATTCTCGGGTTAGGATCGAGGATCCACCTCGGGTAGAAGTTGGAGGAACTCCGACTGCCGAAGAGGAGGTGATGATCCGCCCCGAACTTGCCGAGGTTCAAGGAGCGGAGCTAGAAATCCCAGTTCCCCAGTGATCGGAGTAGTAGTGACAGAGGTCAGGGCTTCGACATTTGGTACTCCAGCACAAACTTCGGGGGAGGAACTCGAGGAATACCTCAGAATGTTTGAATTTTTGGGGGATCCTATAATCCTCCCTCAAAATCTAGACGGAGGTAAGCCTTCGATCTTTATCCCTTGAAGTTCTTGAAATAATTTCATTTTACTAATAATATCTTAACAGATCATTGACGAATACCTTATGTTCGTAGATGCTTCGAGGAGAAACATGGCTCCGGCCCAAGATGGAGCTTTGGCTCCAATCGGGGATGAGGCCCTAGCTGTAGAGGTAGCTCTAGTGACGAGAATTACTTCTAGCGGAGCAACTTCGGCTGAGGGAGCCACTCTTGAAGAGGGATCTACTCCGAATGAGGTGGTGGATCCTTCGGTTCTTGCGCTGGGGAGAGGTAAGGGAAAGACTTGGCCTAGGCCTCTCCCCTCTTTGACGATGATGCCATCGACGAATGACCCTTCGGTAGGTGCTTTGGAAGAAGACCCCACCGAAGATGACCAGAGAGATCTGTCCTGGCTCCCGCTACTTGCTTTGTTCTTGGAGTAGTGGACAGGGCTCCGGTCTCTCTTAGAACCTTTGGCTGAAAAGAGCCAAGAGGTTGGTAGCTCTGAGCTGGTCTCTGTTTTGAGTGAGGCCAGTGGACCGGAGCTAGACCTAGCCCTCAAAAGGGCTACCCTCCAAGTATGCAACAAACATAAAGTACATTTAACTTATTGAAATTACATCGTACTTACTTTGCTTTTTTTAGCAATTTGACCTTGCTAGAGCGGAAACGACTTCCAACAAGCTCGAGACTAATCGGCTCAAAAGGAAGGTTACAACGCTTCAAAGGGCCCTTAAAGGCTCCGAAGACAAGTCCCTGCGACTGGAGGAAGAACTCCTCGAAAGCGGAGGACAAAGGCCACGGTAGAAGAAGCGCTCCGAATGGAGCAACAAGCTCATGCTAACCTTGCCTCTTCAATAGAAGAACTTCAAGCGAAGTGTATGGCGCTGAAGGCTGAAATTGAGAAGCTTCCGAAATTGAACTCGTAGAGATTTGAGGGTCGCTTCGGCAAGCGTAGTCTCAGAAGAATTATTTAATGTCAAAGACAACCCAAATCTCATCCATCGCTACCGAATTGACAAGGGCCGAAAAGAGGTATGGCTTGGCGGCTGATCAGACCATGGACACCCTTAGAGGTGTCTTGGAATACTTTGGAACAGTGTGCCCATCTTCTTCGGCTACGGCGGAAGAACCTCTCGACCGATAGCTAAAGATGATCCAGGCGGCGGCCAAGATGATGAAAGGCTCTGGTACTCGCTATGGAGAGATCTCTGGGAAAGTAGCTGGGATTAGAGTCCTTTGACATCTCGAAGCCGTCGAGGTCTCTGTTGCTTCAGTTAAGGGTTTAACGCCGGCAAGCTTCGCTGACGAAGGCTTGCTGCGACCATCGTTGGATGTGGCTTTGGCTTAGGAAGCCTTCCGGGTGACCTGGAAAGGAGACAACGAAACTGCGGCCAAGGCTTGGATAAACGAAGCCCGTCGGCAGAGGCAAGCTTAGCTGAAGCCCCCGGCTCCAACTCCGCCAACCACTCCGCCTATGGACCCGAAAGTATAGTTTCTAGGGCGCTTAATTATGTACAAGATATCTTATAATACTCTCTTAATTTAATGAATGAAAAGTTTATAAATGAAAAGTCTTCGCTTGAATGTTTGTTTTTAGGTTTTGCTACATGCTTCCGATCTTGATCTCGAAGTATTAGAGCTTAATGAAGGGCTTCGCCAACAATGGGCTATCCTCGAAAGCTTAAGGCCTTACAGGCGCTCACGATTTTCGGTTCCTCGAAGGGAGCATGGGGAAATAGCACATGGGGAAATAGCACCTGATGTTTGTAGCAAAGTTCTTTCTTATATTAAGGAAGAGGATAAGGTAGTGGCATCTTCGTCTTTAGAGTATGTAGATTGGTCCGACTCGGAGTACCAAGTTGAAGACGCAACGGAGGTTAACTCCGAACGACTTCTAACTTGGGTCGAACTTCAAGAAGAGGAGAAAAAGCTGGGGGCTTCGAAGAAGAAGGGTAATTGAACCAAAAGGAAAGTTTTGAGAACTCCAGTCTCCGAAGACCGAACTGGTCTGGTCCAGGAGCCTAGAGGTCAGAGAGGTCTCTACTTTTATTTAGGCTTAGATAATATTTTTTCCTGATTATGATGGTTGTAATGTGATTAACTCAGCAATATAATTTGTTTGAGAAGCATTATCCGATTGTGCCTCACTCCCCTGCCCCTCTTTGTGGGTGGGGGACCATATGCAATGCAATAGGGTCTGTCGCACACAATGCTTTGTATAATAAAATCGATGCTTTGCAAACAGTACTTGATAACCACGAACTCGACTCTTTCATAGAGTTCTTCGAATTGTATGTTCGTGTTATGATGTCTACGATCTTAGAGTTTCGAATTTATAAGTTAGAGCTCTGAAATTGGTCACTTAGGACTCTTGATGTGTTTCATTTGGCCAGAGCCTTGAAACCTTATAGCTTGGTCACCTTCGACTCTTTTACAGATGCTTCGAACCCGGAGGATCGGAAATCTTCTCTTTTAAAGTCCTTAGACTCTTCTACGGATGCTACCAGGCCGAAACCCGGAATCCGTAGGCTTTTTCCACCTTCGTCTCTTTTACAGATGCTTCGAACCCGAAGGATCGGAAATTTGTTCTTTTAAAGTCCTTAGACTCTTCTATGGATGCTATCAGTCCGAAGCCCGGAATCCATAGGCTTTGGCCACCTTCGGCTCTTTTACTGATGCTTCGAACCCGGAGGATCGGAAATCTATTCTTTTAAAGTCCTTAAACTCTTCTACGGATGCTATCAGGCCGAAGCCCAGAATTCGTAGGCTTTGGCCACCTTCGGCTCTTTTACAAATGCTTCGAACCCGGAGGATCAGAAATCTGTTATTTTAAAGTCCTTATACTCTTCTACGGATGCTATCAGGTGAGGAGCCATGCTGAATAGCGTGGGCCTCATGGCTCCAGAAGTGATGAGTCATTGTCAACGATAGTCAAAGAGGACAAATGAAGAGAGGAGATCTGCTGTTTCATGGGCCGCGTGTGACTCAGGTACACGGGCAGCGAGCGACTGTCGGGTAGAGGAGGTTGCGAAGTCAGGTTGGCCCAATCCGGGTACATGGGCCAGGAGCAGCAGAAGACCCACTGAGTTGTTGACCAGGATTGACTCAGGTACACGGGCGGTGAGTGATTGCTGGGCTGAGAGAGCTGCGGAATCGGGCCGGCCCAATCCGGGTACCTGGTGCAAAGCCGGTGGAGGCTTTGTCAGTTTCGGCGCAAAACTGACAACTGTTGATCTTGTATCCGACTGTCCAGAAGAGAAGCCGTAGTCGCTACGAAAACTTAGCTTCCGGATAAGTCATCTATATCTCTAGGCCCACAGTCAGTCAGTCGTGTCTGTAAAAATTCCTAAGGGCAGTTGAGTCTTTTCCTTTATTTTAGCATCTGTAAAAACCCTAAGGGGCTGGTGGAATATTCTAGGCCATTGGGCAGCCTATAAATAGGGCCCCAATCCCTAGGGTTGGACTACCCTTTTGGCTGAAATCAATACTTACTCCTTTGGGTCATTTTGTCTCTTGCACCTTCTCTCTCCTTTCCTGTTCATGTGTGCGCCGCCAGAGTTTTTGTGTTGTTCGTTGTGCAAGTTCATCACGTTTTTTGCTCTGGTTTTGATGAGTTTATTCCTGCTGATTGTGTGTGCAGCAGTTAATTTATAGCTCTGCAAATTTCCTTGTGCGTGTGATTGATTTATTCCTGGCAGAAGCTTCGGTTGCTTCATTCTGTTCTTCACGCAAGTAGTACTAGTTCTTGCTGTTGCAAGTAGTACTACTACACTATAGCAACAGTACACTAGTACTCTAGCCTTGCTTTTACTGCACAGCTTTTTGATCAAGTTGACAGGACTAAAGTCCCTTTTCTGACTGTTCTTTGGCGAAGCCCCTTCTCTGTTCGAAGCCCCTCAGCTCCGTGAGGCAGGCTTCGATCTGACATCCTCGAGGGCTTCGCTCGAACTTCGAACTTCATTTTGTGTACTGAGTTGCTAGCTTCTAAGTATTTTTGAACTGTCAGCGTATCATACTTCGAACGTTTGTGCGAAGGTACTCCGACTTGAGCTCTTCGAAGTCCATACTTCGACAGGTTTCGAAGTTGGCTTCGAAGCTTGTCTTTCTGTTAGACTTCGCTCAGTGTTTGCATCTGTCTTCTTCGAAGGTCCTTGATGTGTTTGTTCGAAGGTAGAGTGTAGGCTTCGTTTTGGTTTCTCTATCGCGTGTCAGCCTTCGCTTCTCTTTTCGAAGGTTGTTTGTTTGTGCGTTGCGTTCGAAGTATTCTGTTCGAAGGATAGGTTTCGAAGCACTCGGTTCGATGCTAGCTTCGATACTTCCGTACTTAGCTTCGAAGCATCTTCGATCTTTTGCCTCCTCGAACTAGGTTAGACCAAACCTCCTCGGCAGACTTCGTCATCCGAAGCAGACCTCGACCTCCGAAGCGGGCTTTGACCCAGCGAAGCAGGCTTCGACACTGAAAAGCAGGCTTCGACCAGCGAAGCAGGCTTCGCCAAGTTTCGAACAGGAGACAGATTTCGAATGGTAACTTCTCATTTCACTCCTTGGGCATTTATACTGAGAAGTTTATCTTGCCTTGTCTTTTGTATACTGTTTATCTGTCTATTAGCACTATATTGATATTTCTCTGTTTTAAACATCAGTTGCTTCTAGATTGATACCTTTAGACTTAGGCAATCTGTTCGTTCTTAGCTGCTTAGTCTTTGAGGTGCGTTGGGTATTGGGAGCAGACCATTGATTCGAAAGAATTTTTTAAGGCGCCCATTCACCCCCCTCTGGTCGCTACTTTCGGTCCTACATCAGGCCGAAGCCCGAAATATGTAGGCTTTGTCCACCTTCAGCTCCTTTACATATTCTTCGAACCTGGAGGATTGGAAATATATTATTTTAAAGTCCTTAGACTCTTCTACGGATGCTATCAGGCCGAAGCCCGGAATCCGTAGGCTTTGGCCACCTTCGGCTCTTTTACAAAATCCCTGAACCGATGGTTGAAAGGCCGTTTGTTGGGTTCTGATGAAAGATGTTGTGACGCCCCGATTTATCAAAATCAGAACATTATTGAATTTCCAACGAAAAACAATAATACAAGAGGTTCATCATGCGACATCGTACATACGGCAACCATTCGTGGTACGTAGACCACAATTATTACATAAGAGTAAAAATAAAATAAATAATTAAAAGCATGACGAACGCCCTCTTCAGGATCTTCTTCTTGACTGGGTCGCTACTCTAGACCGTCTTCCTCGTAGTAGGCATCCTCTGAATGGTGTGTCCAACAAGTATGAGTACAAAGAGTACTCAACAAGCCACCGCAAGTGCAAATAGTAATGCAATGTAATAACAAAGGAAGGGTAATGGCTAGAAGTGCAGAAAAGTACAATTTTCAGTTATTGCATTTAGTGTAGTCAAATTTTATCAAGCGGGATAATAAACATGAACATTATAATACCATCTAACTCGAGGAGTACGTTTTCCCTCCTCGCACAATAGTCCTTACATGTCAAATCATCATGCACATTCATTTTAAAAGTAAACTAACTGTGGGATGTCACACAACCCGCCCTTGACCGTGGGCTCGACTTTTCGAAAAGATTTATGACTCTGATCAGAGGTGTACTACTGTACCCACAAGGCACGCACTCATCCCATACACCAAAGTGTAACGAGATGACCCATACCACTGGAACTCGTGCCAAAACCTCAGCACTAAATGCTCCAAGCGATAACCACCCGCTCTAGGTTTCGCCGGTGCACCGGGCCGCATCCCGGCTAACGTCGCACCCCCTTTTACGCCACGTCGGTACAAGCCACCCACAGGTGCTGCTTGACCCATGTCCAAGTGGTGGCCTCGGTTTGGAACATCCCATACCTTAGTTAGGACTTACCCACTAGACTTGTGGTTAGTATGAAAGTGTATTGCAACGGATCCCGCAGACTGGTCCTTATAGTGCCTCGGGTGCTACCGACCAATGCTCTAGCTTGCACCCGGAACCCATCATGCATACACTCACAACCAAAACTCTATCACCAACAGCATTCCAGAGATGAGATTAACGGGGATCATATAGTAGATTCCAATCGCTACGACTCATTTTTAATCATATATCAATCGTGTCGATACATTGGACACTAGCTAATAGTACTAATAATATGGTGACGAGGAGTTTAGGCTAGATAGCATGGCTTGGGTTGCACATCAAGGTCGGGGGATCCTAATAAATATATTATAAGGCTTTCATTTGACTAATGCATGTATATCCTATGTGTTTTAGCGATAGTTTAGTAAAACATGGGTTCAACATGCTCAAAAGATTGGTTTGGTGACTTGCCTTGTTCAGCGAAAGGCGACGGGGGAACTTCCGGGTAATACTCCGGCTCCTCGGTGGCGTCGTAGTCTTCCTAGTATGAATAAAATAAACATGACATTCAATTAAACAATTCAAAATCACACAATAAGCATATAGGTTTTGATTGGGTTAAATTAAGGAAAATAAAGTTATTAAGCTTCTAAAATTATTATCTAAATTTTTAAAATGAATTTTGATGGAGATAGGAATTTTCTAAAAAGGAATAAAAATGTATCCTAATGCATTTTAAACTTCCAATTAATTAATAATAAAAAGTTCAGAATAAACCTATTGTTTTTATTACACCAATATAAAGAGGATAAAAAGATAAATTTTCTAAAATTTAAATGGTCAAATTTGGAGTTAAATTAAATAAGTTATGAATTTTTGAAGTTTAAAATGAATTCTGAAATTTTCTCTAAACCGAAAAGTGTTACCGTCCACAGTGGACCAAGTCTATAGGAGCGAGATTGCAGGGGCGGGATAAATACGCATCGTGGGGCCTACACGGGCGGACGCTGTGCCATGCGGCATGCATGCGGCTGGGAAATGAGAGGGGCAGGAGAGAGAAAAGGGAGAGCATATAAACGAAGTTTTTAACTAATTTATGATATGATGTTTGTATTTATTGTAATAGTTGTAAAAGTTTTGAAATTCAAATAAAAAGTTTAGCGCATATTGTTGGCTCGAAGAATTTAATAAAAATTTCTAAACTAAAATTTGAACTCTTTTTGAGACTCTTAATTCCTCATTATTTTAACCATTTTATTATTATTTATACACAGTATAAATGCTATTCTACATCACGAGTGTAGAATGCTATTTTACACCGACGTAGAATGGGGGGTCGGGATTGGGTAGGGCGTGAGTGCACGCTGGATGAGGTGGGCACGGTTGGGTTGATCGGTGTAGAATAGCATTCTACACCCATAGTGTAGAATAGTGTTCCCGTTATACACAGTTTATTTAATTTAAATTTTATTTTCAACAATTTAAAATAAAATTCCCTAAAAATTTATTTTGCCTTGAGGAACTTAACATAAATTCCTCAACTCAAATCTTGATTTTTATTTTATCACGGATTTGCATTTATTTTTCTCTTTTTAATTCAATACATAAAAATAATTTTAAAATGAGAGTTTTAACGGAATTTAAACACGTAGATAAAATGAGATTTTGGCATAACAAATCGAGATAGATATTAATAATTCAACGATAAATGATTCAGTGAAAATAATAAATAAATTGTATTAAATAAATTATCAAGGTTTAAAAGACGATACAAGAATAACCCATTATATATATCGGAATCAAAAGGATGACATAATGGCTATCCCTAGACGAGATAATATGAAACAACCTGTTAATATGATAAAAGATTGAAGTTAAAATAGATTGATACAATATAATCACAATAATTTAATTAAACAGATTAGAAAAGAAAAGTATGGGACCTCATCGAAGGACGACTACCATGAAGCTCAACGGGACAAAAAGTATGCATAGAAGGTGCTGTCATCGCAGGAGAGGCTTGGCCGCCAGGCTATTCGTGGACAGCAGCAGTGGAGGCGAGCGGCCGCGAGGTGGCTGGACGGGGCGACGACACTGCTCACCGGCAAGGGGAGGAAAGGCGCCAAAGGTGGTGGCTCTTGGTGCAAAGGCTACTAGGTGCATGCTGCTTTTTATAGAGAGAGGGAGGAGGCGTGCATGGCTAGGGTAGGCGCTGGTGCAATAAAAAGGACTGAGGTCCACGCGCGGGCGTAATTGCATTGAACGGGTGCAGAGAAACATGCGGCTGCAGGCGGCAGTTGCTGCTACATGCAAAATGGGGTCCACGGTGGAGCTCTAGCACGCAGCGCATGCAGCGGCGTGCACCCCAGGGCCCAGGCCCACAGGCTGCGTGCTTGCGGCGCTGGCAGCTGGGGTTGCATGCAAGGCGGGATTACAGAGCTACAATTGCAAGGGCCTGCAGCATGCAAGCGTCGCGGGTTCCACGCAAATAGGTAGCGACAGGATGAAACGTCTCAGGTAATGAAGGAAATTATTAAATAAATACTTAAGGAATTAATTAGGGGATTAATTAGGGAATTCTAATTTGTTATTTTAATTTCATTAATTTCTGAAACGTTGTGTTATAAAAATCCTAAAAATTCAAATAAAATTTCTAAGACATATTCTTGACTTGGAAAATTTAATAAAAATTTTCCAAACTAAAATTTGAATTATTTCTCGAAAATTTTAATTCTCCAATTTAAAATAGTTGTTGAAGTTCATTTTTATTTTCTATGTAGGTTACAAAGGTCCTAAAAATTTATAAAAATTTCTAAAATTTTAGTTGGTATTGAGGAACTTAGCATAATTTTTTCAACTCAAAACTTGAATTATTTATCACTATTTTTATTTATTCATTTTCAGGGATAATTTTAAAAGCAGTACGCGCACAATACAATTCCAGACTGGTGTGCGGTGGCATGCAGGTGCAGGCGCGTGCGTGCAGCGGGTGGGGCCCAGACAGGACGTGTGCGCAGGAAGTAAAAAGGTGGAGAGAGATCACCGGAGGGGATGGAGTTTGATTTATTTCTTTGCCGTACTAATTGCTGAAATAATATTTGTAATTAAAAGCTCCTAAAAATTCAAATAAAAATCCTTGAGAATATTCTTGACATAAATATTTTATCAGAAATTTTACAAACCGAAATTTCAATTATTTGTTGATATTTTAATTCTTCATTATTTTAGCCATTAGATAGTCAAACTTAATTTCTGCATTTAATATTCTTATCTTCTGTGATTTATTTATTTCTGAAGATTAAAGTTAGGATTCATGGTAAAAAAAATGAAAAGTTTTTGGAAAGTTTGGAATTTAAAATAAATTTAGAAATTTTAGATTTTAAAGAAATCACTCATTAATATTTTAAAGAATAATCGGTGATTGAGAATATTTGTATTCATGCCGAAATTAAATATTCTGAACTTGAACGAAAAAATAAAGTTTAAATTCATTTTGGTATTTAAAATATAATAAAGATTTAAAAAGGTATTTTTCCACGGGGTTTAAACTATTTGAATGAAAAATGTATTTTTAATTTTTACAAACGAAAAGGGAATATTATTTCTAATTGAAATGCTTTATCACAACATTCACGTTGAAATATATTTGATTAGTTAATGTTAGAGTCTTGCGATGAAATGTTATTGATTACATCTTATTTAATTTCTTTTGCGCCAAAAATTCTAGAAAGATTTTTGGGACGCAAGTTAGAGCAACAGAAATTTTAGGAAAATACTTGAGCTACGATTTAATTTTAAATGAATTTTTTAGGTCCATATTTAGCTCACTTATTTATGATCTACATTTAATATTTTTTTTAAAAAATTCATTTATTAATTACTTTATTTTATTTTTAACGCCTGACGAAAATTAGGGCGTTACAGATGCTTACTTCCGCAAGCATCTTCATTCCTCTGACGCGTCCACCAAGGGTAGAGAACATTGAGGAGTAAGCATAATTCGAACCTCAATCTTTATTTATTTAGAAAGGTACTTTACAATTTGTTACAAGGAGCCCCTAAGTGTAATAACATTTAAGGTGCTCCGCATACCATGCATGCTTTAATTCTTCCCCTTCTAAATTAGCTAATTTAAAAGATTTGGGGCACCTTGAGCATAGGATAATATATGGTCCTTCCCATTTGTTTTCTAATTTCCCCGGAGCAATCACACTTCGCAGTACCAAATGACCCGGTCTAAGTTCACTAACTTTTACTTTCGGGTCATACCATGCCTTCGTCAGGTTTTGGTACTTTGTCAAATTGACGATGGCTCGAAGCCTTGTTTCTTCAGACAAGTCAAGCGAAGTGTTTCTTTCGTCTTTATCTTCTGGCTCCATTGCGCGTAGGGATCCACCTTTCAGCTCCATCGGAGTCATAGCTTCGTCTCCGAATAGCAAACTGAATGGAGTAAAACCTATAGAGCTAGCTTGAGTGGTCTGAATGGACCACAAAATCTTAGAAAGCTATTCAGTCCACGACCCCTTTGCCAACCCTATAATCCTCCGATTCAAGCCAGATAGAATATTTCCATTGGCTCATCCAACGGCTCCGTTGGATTGGAGATGACGGACGGCTGCAAAGCACATTTTAATGCCCAACCCTTCGTAGAATTCTTTAAAGGGTTTGGCCTCGAATTGGGTGCCATTGTCGATTGTCAACTCTACAACTCTAAACCTACAAAAAAAATTGCCAGAAGAATTTCTGCACATTTTCGAAGTGATAGCAGTTAAGGGTTCAACTTTGACCCATTTAGAAAAGTATTCAATTGCTACCACTACAAACTTTGAGCTACCCTTCGCCATTGGGAAAGGGCCGATGAGATCCATTCCCCATCGTGCCATCGACCATACCGGAGTAATGACTTGAAGGGGTGTTGGAGGACGATGGCTTCGTCTTCCCATCCATTGGCACCCTTGAAAGGTTCGAACCAATGATTTTGCATCGCTTACAATTGTTGGCCAATAGAGCCCATGGCAAAGTGTTTTCCCTGCTAAAGCCCGAGGTGCTAGGTGGCTACCACATAAGCCTTTATGGATTTCTCGGAGTATGTCTTGGCCTTCAAGTTGTGAAATGCATCGGAGTAGAGGGGAACAGACTCCGGTTTTATATAACACTCCGTTGACAAGCTAATAATTTCAGACCCTTAATTGCAGTCTTTGTAAATCTGGGCCTTCTAGTGAAGTTGTATTGTTTTGCAAAAAAATCTCATATCAGACTCCGCCAATCAGTGATTGGTATGCAAAGGACTTCTGTGGAGGGTGGTTGATGCACCGAAGGTTTGACAAGCTCTTCATAAAAAACCTCTTCCGGGACATCCACTGCTCCGGCCGCAGTCTTTGCCAAGACACCTGCAAGCTGATTATCTGCTCGAGGAATGCTTCGGATGGAGATACCTTTGAATAATGCCTCCATCTTGTGGATTTCTTCTAAATATTTCGCAAGATGTGGATGCCGAGCTTGGAAGCTTTTGTCAACATGCCCTGCAATAACTTGGGAATCTGTTTTTATTACAATTCTAGTTGCTTCAAGTGCTCTCGCTTTTCGGAGACCAAGCAGGATTCCTTCGTATTCCGCAATATTGATATCGGACTTAAAGTTGAGCCTTGCAGAATGCATTGCTTTTTGCCCTAAAGGTGATATTATTACGGCTCCGGCGCTAGCCCCAGATGCCTGAAAGGATTCGTCGGAGAATATTGTCCATATTCCTTCACAAGGTTCTTCCAGAGCCCAAATTGCAGATGGAGTCCACTCGGCCACAAAGTCGGCTGTAACTTGAGATTTAATAGTTGTTCTTGCAGTGAAGGAAATGTCGAAGGGTGCTAGCTCAACAGCACATTTTTCAATTCTCCTTGTGGAGTCTTTGCTCCGGAACATATCACCAAGAGGATACGACGTAGGGACAATTATATTGTGTGCTAAAAAGTAATGTCTTAGCTTCCATGAGACCATTACCAAAGCATATACAAATTTATCAAGCTCGGAGTATCGTGTTTTTGCTCCGAACAAGGCTTCTGAAACGAAGTATACTGGGTTTTGTACCAGTTTTCCATTGAGCTCTATCTCTCTGATAAGCACTGCACTTACTGCGGAGCCTGTTGTTGCAAGATAAAGGAGGAGAGTTTCCTCTGCAAGGGGTACAGTAAGCGTTGATAAATTTCCAAGATAGTCCTTATTTTGTCGAAGCTTTTCTAGCACTCCGGCGTCCACTTGAAACTTTCATATCCTTTTAGGGCTTTGAAAATTGGGAGGCTACGCTCCGCTGACCTAGCCAAGAATCTGTTGAGAGCTGCGAGGCGTCCGGTTAACTTCTAGACTTGCTTCAAATTTTCAGGCGGAGTCATTCTTTGTAGTGCACTTATCTACGTCGGGCTAGCTTCGATTCCTCTGCTCAAAACTAAGTACCCTAGCAATTTTCCTGCTTGAGCTCCGAAAATACATTTTTTAGGATTGAGGCGAACACCACATGCTCGGAGGCTCTCAAAATTTTCTGCTAAGTCTAGACTATGCTGGTGCTTTAAAGCACTCTTTATTACAATGTCATCTATATAGGCTTCGACATTTCGACCTATTTGGTGACCTAGAGCTTTAGCAATGAGACACGAAAAAGTTGCCCCAACATTTCTCAAGCCGAAGGGCATTCGGACATAACAGAATACTGTGGAAGGAGTTATAAAACTCGTCTTGGCTTCGTCTTCGCGTTTTAGCCATATTTGATGATAACCGGAGTATGCATCAAGAAAACTTAGCAGCTCAGAACCGACCGTAGAGTCAACAAGTTGATCAATGCGGGGCATGGGGTAGAGGTCTCGTGGGCATGCTTTATTTAGAGACATGAAATCAATACACATGCGCTATTTACCGGAGCCTTTTTTCTTGACGAAGACCGGGTTAGCCAACGACTCCATGTGGGCCACCTCCCTAATGATTTCGGCTCTTAGCAATTTTTCTACCTCTGTTTTAGCAAGGTCTGCTCATTCGGTTGACAATTTGAGGAGCTCATGCCAAATAGGTCGAGCCTTAGGGTTAACAAGCAAACTATGCTCGATAATTCTTCGGTCAACCCCGAAGATATCTTCGTCTAACCATGCGAAAATATCTAAATTTTCTTGAACTACTTCTTCTAGCGAAGTAGCTATCTCCGAAGGCAGCCCCTTGCCAAACTGAAAGGGGTATTTTTTTGCCTTCTTTGACAATGATCCTCATGACTACATCACCTTCGAGGCTTGGCCTGAGAGAAAAATCCTTCGGAGGGTCTATGGACCCCGAAGCCTTCTTCGAGTGTTCTTGCACACTATTTACCTGTCGAGGATCGAGAGGTGGGCCGTGGCCATACTCCACTCTCAGAGCTATGGCTTGGTCTCCTGGGATTGTAAGAACTCCACCTTGCGTGGGCATTTTGAGACACAAATAATTATGATGTGCCACGGCTCCAAATTGATTCAGCATCCCTCGCCCGAAGATTTCATTGTAGGCGTACAGAGCGTCGACAACATCAAAGATGACTTCCTCAACTCTGGCCAGGGGCCCCTCACCGAAAGCAACCTCGAGGCCTATTTGGTCGAGGACATCGAGAGGAGGGCCTACGAAGCCTTGGAGTGGTCTGGCTACTAGAAGCAAATGCCTTCGGGGGATACACATTTGATCGAAGGCTTGGACGAAGAATATATCAGCGGAGCTTCCGCCGTCGACTAATATCCTTCGAACTTTCACTCCTACGATATAAGCTGAAATGACAAGGGGGTCAGCACGGGGAAATTTCACCCCTACAACATCATGGGCAGATAGGGGTGGCAGTTTGGCTTGAGGCTCGCGAGCCAGCTCGGGCTCGGCTGAGCCGAGCCTGGCTCCGCTCATTGAGTCTCTAAGCCAAACTCGAGCCCAAGGGTCAATCTCGGTTGATGGCCGAGCCGAGCCGGCTCACGAGCAGCTCATTGGATCAGCCAGCAAGTCCATAGCAGCCCATTCGGCCCAATGGCCCATCTGTTTTTTATAGATTTTTAGGAAAAAACCGGTCAAACCTAACCCTAAACCGGTTCGCCGAGACGCACAGCCTGCACGACCACACGCACTCTCGTCGCCGTCTCGTGGTCCCGCCCGACGCCCGGCCGCCCATCGCGTCCACGGTCCGCCGTTGCCGTCACCCATCAGGCCGCGCCGCGCCGCCGCCCGCCGGCCGCCCCGCCGCCCGCCGGCCGCCACCCGCCCGCTTCGGCAGTCGGCGCCACGCGACACTGCCGACGGATCCCCTTTCCCCTAGCCTACGCTCGGACCGGCGCCTAGTCTCGCACGGTCGTGCCCCAGAGGCCCCACCCACACGCGGTCGCCCCCCACCAGCGCCAGCCACTAGCGCCCAGCGCCTGCGCCCTGCGCCCCTGCGCCGCGCGGCCGCCTTCGGTGACTCGGTGAGTTCGGTCCATTCCTCTGTAGGTAACTGGTGTGAATGTAAATTTGTGATTTTTTAAAGCTTAAATTATGCACCATGAATGATTGAACCTTGAACGTAGTCTTTTGCAGAAAAAGAGTAGTTCTTGGAACAACTTCTTGAATTTTTCACTATGAAACCAGAGCAACAATCAAATGTGGTATACATCTTGGATTCTATTGATATCTATTTAGTTATTTTTTAGCCTTTTATGTTCATACTTTCATTACTATTTATTATTTACTACCTACTTTGTATTTTGATTTTTGTAGGTGTCTAGAGAGAATGAATTGAGTGAAGAAGAAAACTCTTTTGATAAGAATGATGATATGTCGGAGGAATCTTTATCACATGAGGGGGATTCTATTGACATCTCTGATGATGGATTGAATAATCGAAAGTAAAAGAAACAAAAAGGGATTAATCTTGGCAAGCGGTCTCGATCATCTTCACAAGTATGGAATAACTTTGAGAAGATCAAGATACCATCAACGGCAGAGAAAAATGGATTTGTCTTGAATGCAAAGTGTTTGTATTGCAAGAAATTATATAGGATCAAGCACTTCTCATCTTGGAAGACATATAAAGAAGTGTGGTGTCTACTTGAGCAAGATGGCTAAGAAACAACATCAAACACTTCTCAACTATGCTCCATCTGAAGCAGGTGAGTACAATCATGATGAAGTTCGAAAATTGTTGGATAAGATGATAATTGCCCATGAATATCCATTTAGGATGATAGAACATACATGGTTTAACATTCTGATGAAGTATTTAGACCATGCTTACCAGTTTACTAGCAGAAAGACCATAAAAATGAATGTATGAGCATTTTTGAGTCTAAGAAAGAAAGCCTTGCAAAGATCCTTAAAGGAGTGGATAGCATAAGTTTGACAACTGATTTGTGGACGTCTAATCAAACACTTTCTTACATGTGTTTAGTTGCACACTATATTGATAAAAATTGGAATATGCAATGTCGAGTGCTGAATTTTATTGAGTTAGACCCCCTCACACTGGATATGTGATAGAACAAGCTGTGTTTTAATGTGTTACTGCATGAAAGATAGAGGATAACATAATCTCAATCACTCTAGATAATGCTTCCAACAATGATGTTGCAGTTCGAGGTTTAAAGGCAAAGTTTGCAGCTAGACAATCAACTTCTTTCAATGCTAAATATTTTCATGTTCGTTGTTGTGCTCATATTATAAATTTGGTTGTGAATGATGGGATAGCAGCTATATCACCTTTGATAACCAATGTAAGGGAATCTATTAAGTATATAAAGAAGTCTCCTCTTCGTTTGCACAAGTTTGTAGAAACTTGTAGATCTCTTGCGTTGACAATTGGAGAAGGGCTCAAACTTGATGTTTCAACACGATGGAATTCAACATATAATATGTTAAAAACAGCCATTGCTTATAGAGAAGCATTAGTGTCTTATGTTGATTCAGATGCAAATTATAAGTGGGAGCCTAGTTCTGAAGAATGGGATCTATTTCAAGTCATTGAACCCATACTTGAGTCTTTGGCAAAGGTTACTACAACATTTTCAGCATCAACATATCCAACTGCAAATATATTTTATCCTCACATTGTTACTGTCAATATAGCATTGAAGGATGCTTCTAGCAATGAACATTTGAGAAGGATGGGCATTGCAATGATGGACAAGTTCAACAAGTATTGGGCAGAAAAGAACAATGTTATGGTCATTGCAACTATTTTAGACACAAGGTATAAGATGAAATACATTGATTGGGCTTTTCATAGGTTTTATGATGCTTCAAGACCTCAAATTAAGTTAGCAGATGTTCGCTCTAAGTTAGAAAGGCTTTATGAAAGATATGAGAAGGGTGAACGCCTTAAGAAAACAGCTAGCAATAAATCCACTACATCCTCAATTGCATCTGTGGGTACACGTTCCTTAGCGGAATGCCTAGAGTCCTTGGTACATACATCTTCTATGGAGCCATCTAAGAGTGAACTTTTAATCAATCTAGATGAGAAGCTTGAGAGCATGCAAGACAAAGATTTCAATTTTCTTTAATGGTGGAAGACGAATGCATGTAGATTTCCAATAGTATCGAAGATAGCAAGGAACTTCTTAACTATACCAGCCACCTCTGTGTCTTCAGAATCCACTTTTAGCACCGGGGGTAGAGTTCTAGATGACTATTGGAGCTCTCTACATCCAGCTACGGTGGAGGCATTGGTGTGTGCTTCTAGCTGGATCAGAGGTTCTTATAATGATTCTAGAGCTAATGTGAGTATGTGACTGTGGTAAATTAATTTGTGCTTTTGTCTTTTATTCTTATACATTCACTTTACAATTCATTATGATTCATCACTAACTTGATCACTATGACTTTTCAGGATCAAGAAGATGTCGATGTCGATGTTGAGACCATTCCATTTCCTACGAGTGTGGTCGGGAGCAATGTTGTCCTTTAAATTTCTTTGTTAAAATTTTAGACTTGTGATTGTGGACTATATTAAATTGTGGTTGTGGTCTTGTACTTTTGTGGACTTGTGCTCTTGTGGAGTTGTAGTGAACTTGTGATATGTCGTATGCAAACTTTTACTTGTGAGTTGTGAATTGTGGTCTTGTTGACTTATTATGAACTTGTGGTCTTGTGGTCGTGGACATGGACTTGTCACTTGTGCTTTTTGTGGACATGTGGTTACTTATGAGTTATGTCATATGTGATGTGGTCATGTGAACTTTGAAATTATTTTTTATGGCTTGATGAATGATGACTTTTGTGGACATGTGGTTACTTCATGCTAGTTGATGTATTGATGTAATCATATAATGATGTATTGATGTTGAATACTTGAATGTCCGGGAAAAAAATGTTTAGAAATTGGAATGATGAAATTTTGAATTGATATGTGATTATTATTATTATTATTAAAAATTACTATTGTGACAAGTGCAAAACGGACAAAAAATGGCAAAAATTACTATTAGTTTATAAAATGAAAACTAAAAATTTACAGATTTTTTTGCTATTTAATTGAACAAGTGCAAAACGGGCGAGCCGAGCCGAGCCAGCTCGAGAGCCAAGCCCATATTTTGGCTCGCTCGAGTGGCCGAGCCGAGCCCGAGCCGGCTCGGCTCGTTGCCAGCCCTATGGGCAGAGAATGAAATGGGCAGATGGGACCACTCGGGCATTTCTGCAGCCGAGTTCGAAGTCCCTATATGCCCTACTTCCCGAACATATTCCCTTCGCTATCATTTCGACATATTATTGAGGATCCCCCTCCGGAAATGGGTAGGACCACTCGTTTGCCATGATCTTAAGGGTCTTCTTTCTTCGGTGGTGGCATAATGTTGGCCACTGGTAGTTGCATGGGAGTTTCGGGATTGCCTGCACGCCCGACCGCTTGTACTGGCTCCGACAGTGCTGCTGGAGGAGCTCGATCTATAGTACCCCACCCTAAATTTCTCGCCAGATACTCACCCCGAAGAGTTAGTATGGACTTACAATCTTTAGTGGCATGGATTCTGTTTTCACCATGCACACAACACAAAAGAGTCTGACCCCGGCCAGCCGATTTTTCTAGTGGCTTCGAGCCACTAGCTTTATTGCCTTGAGCTTGTTGATAGTTGGAAGGCATCTTCAGAGCGGAGGGGGCAATATTCAACACTTCGGAGCGAAAGTGCTTCTTTCCCCTTCTCTAATCGTTAGAATGATTATCGAGGGGGTCCTGTGGAGGATTTAGAGCACCTGGCTCTGGCTTGACTTCTTGGGGAAGAGTTGGTGTAGATACCACAGTCCTCCGGAGGCATCTCTCTTCTGCCTTGGCATACTGCTCGAAGTATGCCATCAATTGCACTACTGAAGACACCGTCTTTTGGTGAAGTTTGCTAAGGAGGTCGGGATTCAATACACCTTCGCGCGCCACGTCCAGCACTAACGATGTGGACAACCCTTTTATCTAGGACTTGGTGTGGGCGAAGCGTGTGAAGTATGCTCGAAGAGTTTCTCCCGCCTGCTGCTTCACCTGAAAAAGGCTTCAAGTAGACATCGAGGCTACAAAAGTCCCTTGGAAATTGCTCACGAATTTCTTCTTCAACTGCTCCCACGTCTTAATTGATCCTAGCTTTAGAGACCAGAACCAACGAAGGGCTACACCTTCCAACGTGAGGGGAAAACACTTTGCCATCGTATTTCGAACCCCTCCGCTGGCTTCTATTGCAAGGGCGTAAGAGCGAGAAAATTTTCCGGGATCGAAGTGCACCTTCTACAAGTCCGGATGCAGTGGGGATTCATCGTTGAAGGAGGCATTCTCGGCGTTTTCTTGGACTTGAGGGGTTTCAGGATAATTATTGAGGTCGTCGTCTTGATGCACCTACAAAGCAGGAGGGTTGGCTTAAGGGTGAAGCCTGTCGGTGGCCTCCTGCCTCCAACTTTCTACCTCCGCCTGAAGTTGTGTTACCTGAGCGGCCACATCTTCGGGGAGGTGTTCACTTCCTCCGGAGGGATCCTCTAGATCTTGAGAACTGACATAGTCAATTCAAAGCACGGACGGAGCTACCTGAGGACCTCTGGCTGCTCGAGGCCTATTGACTACTTCAGGAGTTTGAGGAACATCTGAAAGTTCCTGCGCCGAGGGGACTGTTGGACCGGAAACGGCGACCAGAGGGGGGGGGGGTGAATGGGAGCTTTTAAAATTTCGGGCTAAAAACTAGCCTTCGGTTTCAGTTCTGTCTCCTGCGGAACAGGCTTCGAACACTACCTTCGAAGGACTGGTTCGGAGGTACTTCGACACCTTCGAACACAGGCTTCGGAGGAGCAAAAGTTCGAAGCCAAGAAGACTTCGCTCCACTAACAACCCTCGAAAACCAACTCTGTTAAGTCAGTGCACGCTCCGCACACAGGGTGCTTCGAGCAAGCTTCGCACTTCACCCTTCGCAAGAGTGGACAGCCCTCTGAGGACTTCGACCAGGTACTTGGCGGCAGCAACTGGTGCTGGGCTTCGTACACGAAGGTCTACACGCACACAAACAGACTACACTAGGGGCTTCGACACAAGAAGCAAAACGGGCAACAATCAGGGCTTCGCTAGTAAGCAGCGAGGTCACACCTCCTGTTACACAGAGCGAAAGCACACTGACAAAACACACCTCGCACAAAAACAGCCTTCGCCTCAACAGGCTTCGGTGCACTAAACTAGCGAAGTATGCAACGCGAGCTCAAGCAAAAGCACAAGAAAACAGGGCTTCGCCGCTTGAACAAGGAACACAGAAAATGAACTCTCTGGATGTATTCAATCGAAGTGTGTGGCTACAGGAGCTCAACAGAAAATGCTCAAAGTGTTGAATGTTACCTACCGAGCCCCCATATTTATAGCCCACAGTTCACCCAAAGGAATTGACTACTTTACCCCTAGGGTTACAAAAGATTTTGTCTCTACAGAACTAAGGGGTACAAAAGGTAGTCCACCTTTATTCTGGAGGCTTCTCTGTCAGCTTTGCAGAGGGGACAGTGTCAGCCTTTTACAGAACAGACAGTGTCAGCCGTTGCAGTCTTTGACTTTCTGCAGCCTCCCCTCGCACGCGAGGGTGCGGTAGCTTCGGTGAGAAGCCTTGAGCCTGGTGGCCTTCGCCTCACCGAAGTCAGTCTCCGATACAATGACGGTTTTGAGCCGAAGCCGTCAAAGCCCTTGGGCCTTCGCACCAACACCTCCGGAGTGGACCACCACGGCTTCGCAGCTTCACCCAGCTTGAACTCCGTCAGTCCGTGTACCGAAGCCATGTAGGCCGAAGCACCTCAAGTCATCCTCACTCCGAAGCCCCATCTTCGGAGTACCACCCTTCGAAGTCCCTCCTTCGTCCAAGGCCTCCGCATGAAGCATTCCATGAGCACTTCGTCGCAGTGTCTCTCCCCGAGCACACTCCTCGACGAGCCTCACCCGGACCATGCCTTCGATGCGCCTCAACTTCTGAGACCTTCGTCGGGTACCTTCGAGTGTCTCCCTCCGGAGCACACTTCGAACACCTTGCCTCCGAAGAGGACTTGATCCACCAACTCCGAAGTCACTCCATTCGGATTACCTTCGAAGTGCCTCACCTCCGAGGACTTGTCTCGGAGCACCTTCAGCCGGAGCCACGCTCCGCACTCTCTGCCTTCACCTGGCACGCCTCGACCTGAGGACCGACCCGGACCACCTTCGCAGCCACCGTGATGGAGCTCCCCGCTCCCCTAGCATCAAGCCTCCCGCTTGACCCAGGTTCACCTGGCTCGAACCTTGTCCGTCGCCTCCGAAGTCCCTGCGCACCACAGACAAGCAAACAAGTGTATCCAATACTCCGGAGACCTCTCCGGGTTAGCAACCTCCGGTACACACTCCGGTGTACCGCCCAAAATACCGAAGCCTTCGGTACGAACCCAGTCATCGCGTACTGTCGGACCCCTCCGACAAGCACACTCCGCTGCACAGCTGCAGCAAGCAAACACCGAACACCCTTCGGTGAAACCACCTCCGAACACCCTTCGGAGGTACCACCTCCGAAGCCCCTTCGGAGGTACCCTTCGAACAGAGGGTAAAATCCTGTCAATCACTCATCACAAAACACCGAAACCAACCCTTGGTTTCTCAATCTCCCCCTTGATGAGTGCATTGACAACCAAATCCAATTTCAAGAAAAAATGAAAAGCTTTCAGCACACAAGTGACCATAAAAACTCAGAAAAGATCCAAAGCATGTCACTTGATAAAAGAATTTTTCTCCCCCTTTGTAAAAGAGTAAAAGCCCCTTTGGCAAATCTCCCCTTGATAAGAACTCCCCCTGAGTTAAGCAAATTTTTCTCCCCCTTTATGTCAAAAATCTCTCCCCGTTTTCGAAATTATGCCTTCTTGCGGCAGAGAACATAGCAAATCTCTCCCCCTTTGGCAATGCAAGCATCAAGGAGTAGTCAAAAATGCAAAGCTTCGAAATGAATAGAATTGCAAAGACATATAATGCAAAAATATGCCAACAGTAATACCAATGTTCATGTGCTCAGCTCAATTTAACATTCTGTGAAACAAGATGATGGCATGTGATTTTGTCATTTTGAGATAAAAGCATCACCACTTAATCATAGCAGCTAGACATGTGAAGGCAAGGACTGCACAAAGCTAACAATTTCTACCCTAGACAAACAAGTCTTGTTCAAAAAGGAGCTTTGAAAGCAAACTTGATGATTAAATAATTTTTGTTGTTCTTTTCTTAATGCCAGGGGTTATTTGTTTGTCCACCTTATACTTTCCAATCAGGCCAAGCCTAGGCATGAAATCCATCTGAAGCTTAAGGCGGTGATTTCGGCATACACTACACTATCCCAGTTCAGACCAAAGTGCAATGGTAAGCAGTCTAGAATAGAGTAGTGCGACAAACAAACCCTCCTGGATCTTTTCATTTAAACCAGACAAATCATGGATTTTTGAGTTTGATTCAGGTGAATTAAATATTTTGATGAATATCCATGAATAAAGAACACATTTTTCAAGTTGCAAATTTTAGCATCCAAGGAACAGTGTCTTGCTGTCAAGTAGATAAAAGATAGCTAAAAGCAGTCCTGCTTAAACAAGCTAGATACACGATTGTGCGGTGAGCAAGTTTTGATTTTAGAAAATAAAACATCATGCACAAACAATGTTCCAGACATATTTCATAGAGCTGAGCTGTCATGATTTCTTTGAATTAAAAGCAGGCATATAATAGCAAAAGATGTAAATGCAATTTCACACATAATGAGCATATGCAGGACAATTAAAATCAGCTCCCCCTCACAAAATGCCGTAGGGATGACAAATACCAAGTTCCCCACGCAAGTAAGCAAATCGAGAAGCATCAAGGGGTTTTGTAAAAATATCGGCAAGCTGGTGTTGGGTATCAACATATTGAAGTTCAATATCACCCTTCTCATTGTGATCTCTGAGAAAGTGATACCGTACATCAATGTGTTTGGTTCTGGAGTGCTGAACCGGGTTGTTTGCAATACAAATAGCACTAGTGTTATCACAGAAAAGTGGAACACTTTTATAATCTAACCCGAAATCCCGCAAAGTGGAAACCATCCACAAAATCTGAGAGCAACAGCTAGCTGCAGCAACATATTCGGCCTCAGCCGTTGATTGTGCAACACTAGACTGTTTGCGGGAAGACCAGCAAACCAGAGATGTACCCAGAAAATGACAAGTACCAGAGGTACTCTTCCTATCAATTCTACACCCAGCAAAATCCGCATCAGAATATCCTCGAAGACATAAAGAAGAAGACGCTGAATACCATATGCCAAACTCAAGGGTGTGTTTGAGATACCTTAGAATGCGCTTAACCGCTTGGCGGTGAGAAGCTCGTGGTGAAGCCTGAAAACGAGCGCACAGACACACTGTGAAGTGTATGTCCGGCCTCGTGGCAGTCAAGTAGAGGAGGGAGCCGATCATGCTCCGGAACTCCTTCTGATCTACGGCTTCTCCATCTTCGTCAGGGTCAAATGCTACAGATGTAGCCATTGGAGTGGCGAGGGGCTTCGCATCGGACATGTCGAACTTCTTGAGCAGGTCCTTGGTGTACTTTGTTTGGTGGACAAAAGTACCTTGTTTGCTTTGCTTGATTTGCAAACCAAGGAAGAAAGTGAGTTCACCCATCATCGACATTTCAAATTCCCTGCTCATGGTATCTGCAAACTCGGCAACCAAAGCATGAGAAGAGCCACCAAAGATGATATCATCCACATAAATCTGAACTAGGAGGAAATCTTTGCCATGCTTGAGAGTAAACAAAGTTTTATCAACAGAGCCCATCAAATACCCTCGCTCAAGCAGAAAAGACTTAAGTCTATCATACCACGCCCGAGGGGCCTGCTTGAGTCCATAAAGAGCCTTATGAAGTTTAAGGACTTTATGTGGGTACTTGGGGTTTTCAAAACCAGGGGGTTGTTTTACATAAACATCTTCACCTATGAAGCCATTAAGAAAAGCACTTTTGACATCCATTTGATAGAGTTTGAATCCCCGGGATGTCGCAAAGGCAAGCAAAATCCTAATGGCCTCAAGGCGAGCAACAGGTGCAAAAGTTTCAGTAAAATCAATCCCTTCTAGTTGAGAAAAGCCCTGAGCTACAAGTCTAGCCTTGTTTCTAACTATAGTCCCATCCTCCCCTTGTTTATTTTTGAAAATCCATTTTGTTCCAATGAAATGAATATTTGGTGGAGGATCAACTAAAGTCCAGACTTGATTTCTCTCAAAATTTTCAAGCTCTTCATGCATGGCATTGATCCAACTAGAATCCGAAAGTGCATGACTAACATCTAAGGGCTCGAAAGAAGCAACAAAAGCAGCATTAGTGAAATGGGCATGAGAACGAGTTACCCTTTGATCAAGCTCACCAATGATCTGCTCGGGAGGGTGCATCCTTTGAACATGATGTGGAGCCTCGCGGCGGGATGCAGTCTCCCCCTCAACTTGTGCGTTGGAGTGGTCCAAGATGACCGATGTTGAGGTAGTCGCTTCGGGACCTCGTGCCGAAGTAGTTGAAGCGGGGTCAGCTTCGGGGGTTGATGTCGAGGGTAGTAGCGGTTCATCCTCGAATTCTCCGGGATCTTCGTCTTCGAATAAGGTCTGTTCCATGTCGTGTTCATTTGCCTGTTCAAAAGCAGAACTAACAGAGGGGGTTGATTCATCAAAAGTCACATCACATGACTCGATGACAGTGTTAGTTTCCAAGTTATAAACACGATAAGAATGACCATGAGTAGTATAACCCAAAAGATCCCATCAGAAGATCGCGACTCAAATTTATCCAAGTTACCACGTTTTAGGATAAAGCAGCGACAGCCAAAAACTCGAAGATGAGTAACCTTGGGCTGTCTCCCAAAACGCAGCTCATAAGATGTCAAATTTAAAATTGAGCGCAAGAAGATTCGGTTAGAGATGTAACAAGCAGTGTTCATGGCCTCAGCCCAGAATTTTCTAGGAGTCCTATGCTCATCGAGCATCGTCCTAGCCATCTCAACCAAAGTGCGATTCTTTCTCTCAACAACACCGTTCTGTTGAGGAACCCGCGGAGCAGAGAATTGATGTTCTATGCCATGCTCCATGCAAAAGTCAACAAAGAGACTATTTTTGAACTCAGTGCCATTATCGCTTCGAATGGATTTTAATGCACCAGGGAGTTCAGTAAAAAGTCTCAAAGCCAAGCTCCGAAAGTGTGAAAACACTTCGTCCTTGCTGGCAAGAAAGAAGACCCAAGAGTAGCGAGAGAAATCGTCGACAATTACTAGAACATACCACTTGCCGCCTAAAGAACTAACCCGAGAAGGACCTACAGTGTCCATATGGAGAAGTTCTCCGGGTTGTTCAGTCATCACTGTGGTGACTGGCGAATGCGAAGCGGCAATCATTTTTCCGTGTCGACAAGGAGTGCAAACTAAATTCTTCTCAAACTTGAGCTTGGGCAATCCTCGGATCAGACCTAGGGCGCTCAGACGAGCGAGCAATTCAAAGCTCATATGCCCTAGTCTCCTATGCCACTTCCAAAGCTCAGAAGTCGAATGTGCAACAAGACAATGAGAAGAACCAGATGACTCTGAAAAATCAGCTCCAAAAACTCTCCCAACTCTAAAGATCTTACACACCACAACGCCATCAGAATTGAGCACTTGCGAAGTATCGCGATGAAATCGCACTTCGAAGCCCTCATCAAGCAACTGAGATACAGACAGCAAATTGTATCCCAGGTTTTCAACCAAAGCAACATCTTTGAGAGTGAAGTTCGAATTAATTCTTACCACACCTTTACCTTTCACTCTACTCCTTCGATTGTTTCCGAAGGTGATATGTTCCCTTTGCTTGGTTGTGGTGAGGCTGGAGAACCAAGCTGCATCTCCGGTCATGTGGCGCGAACAACCGGAGTCCATGATCCACGTGCCCTCCAAGCCTCGACCTGTCGCCTATACAAGATGAGAACGTCTCGATCGCTCAGTGCTGGGGTGAGTAAAATAATGGCGAGGCATCCATCACTGAGTGACACGAGTAGTAGGCACAGTAAAAGCAGACGGTCTACGCACATAATAATCAGAATGATGCAAAGTGCGAGGTCTACCTACATGCTGTGAAAGAACAACATGTCGAGGTCTCCTACTCTGACGAGGTACAAATCTGCTAGCCCGAGGTCTACCACCATATGGAACATGGTGAAGACCTCGAGGAGCAGAACCTCTCCGAGAAGCACGAGGAGCCTCAAAAGCAGGACGATAGTACATCTCAGACTCATGCATACCTAAAGATGGGTAATGCATGTCCTGGTAACTCATCGCCTGAGAGCGTCGCTCATCCTTGATGCGACGAAAACAAAATCCAACCAAATGACCCGCCCGCTGACAATAAGAACAATGAAACACCCTCCTAGGGGCACTCTCATGGGTCACAGGAGCAACTCTCACAGGCTCCTTGGGTTTCTTTTGTGTGGTTTTCTTGGGAGGATTTTTCTTAGCAGGAGGAGTGGTTTTCTTGGGAGGATGGGTAGGCTTTTTGGCTGATGGGGTGTCCAACAGAGCTCTCTCTTTCTCTAGGGTGGTGGGAGAGGTAAAAACAGTTTTGGTCTTACTGTCTGAAGCTATCCTCTCAAAACCCAAACCTAGAGCTACCTCTACTCTGTCAACACACAACTTGGTCTTGGCCAAGAGCAAATCCATCCTACCCTTTCCCTCAGTGCATTTATTAACCACGGAAAGAAGGTATTCATTTTCAGACATGAGGTTTTCAGCTCGCTCTCTAACAGTGCCTAGCTGGTCCTTAAGGGTAATGCAAGTGTCACAAGCAGGTTGCACATCCTTAGAACTACCGGCCCTCTCCAATCTAGCCTCCAAATCATGAACATGCTTATCACGTAAATTAATGCTATCGCGTAATAAAGAGCAGTTCATGCAATCAATAATATCATGAGGTCTAGAATCCACCTCCAAAAGCTGCTTCTGTGCAGTCTCAAGCTCAGAAAGAGTTTGAGCATGAACAGAACGCAACTGAGCAAGCTCACTCATGACAACAGAACATGACTCACATTCAGCATCATCAAACTTAGACTTAAGCATGGCATATTCAGTAGAAATATTTTCTAGCCTAAGTCTAAGGTCTTTTCTTTCTCTAGCGGCTTGCACAAGTAATCTATCCTGACCAAGCACTACTTCATTCAGCTCATCTAACTTAATTAGTAGCTGGTCAGATGATAGGTTTACCTCAGATGAGTCAAGCTCATCGCCGCTGTGATCGCTGTCGGCCATGAAGCAAAGGCCGGTGAAGTCACGTCCCTTCTTGTCCTTCTTGTCCTCCTTCTTTGGGGACTCCTCCTCCTCAGAGCTCGACTCCTCAGTTGAGGATGTGTCGATGTCGCTGAGAGCAGCAACAAATGCTCTGGAAGCGGCCTTGGCTACTTTCTTAGCCATCTTGCCGCGTTTGCCCTTCACAAAGGGCTTCCTCTCCTTTTTGTGGTATTTGGGGCGCTCACTCTCATCTCTCTTCTTGACCTTGGGGCAATTGGCCTTAATGTGAGAGGTGTCGCCACATTCATAGCAGCCACTAAAACCACTTCTCCTCTGATCCCGTCTCTCATGATGAAAGCGGGTGAACCTCCGGGCAATGAGAGCAAGCTCATCATCAGCTAGAGTGTCCACCTGCTCCTTTGTGACGGAGACCAGGGAGGACAAAGCAAAACCATCTGCAAGAACACACGTGCCTGATGTGCTTGGTTCTGCAGTGGTGCCACGGCTAGTGCTAGAAACCAATGCCAATGGTTGTGGCAAAGAGCTTCTGTGCACAGCAAGAGATGCCTTGGCAATCTCTGTGGACTTCAGCTTGCTAAAGAGTTCGTCACAGGTCAATGTGTCATAGCCTGTGGACTCCTCAATGCTGGATATCTTCACTTCCCATATGCTACGGTCAAGAGCATAGAGAAGCTTGATAGCCCTATCGTGATCACTGTAAGCAAGTGTCCCGTTGGATCGCAAGTTACTCACTATCGCGTCAAAGCAAGAAAACATGGCATCTACAGATTCACCAGGTGCCTGCACAAACAACTGATACTGTTGATTGTAGGTGCTTTGGCGCCTGGCCTTAATCTGAGCAGAGCCCTCATGAAAGACAGTGAGTGTTGTCCAAATCTCCCTAGCAGTCCTAAGGTGCTGCACCCTATCGAACTCACTTCTACTCAAATCGATGAACAGTATGTTTCTTGCCTTGGAATTGGCAATATACTGATCCTTCTCAGTCTGTGAGGTGCGAGTCTCAGGGATGGAGTATTGTGAGTCCACAATCTCCCAAATTGCATTTCCTTGGCTTAACAAGTAAGCCTCCATGCGCACCTTCCAGTATGCAAAGTCTGTCCCATCGAACAGAGGAATTTTACTGCCTCTATCCATGTCGCCAACAGATCACAAAGCCGGTTAAGGTCAACTGGTGATCTTAACCTGCTCTGATACCAATTGTTGGACCGGAAACGGCGACCAGAGGGGGGGGTGAATGGGAGCTTTTAAAATTTCGGGCTAAAAACTAGCCTTTGGTTTCAGTTCTGTCTCCTGCGGAACAGGCTTCGAACACTACCTTCGAAGGACTGGTTCGGAGGTACTTCGACACCTTCGAACACAGGCTTCGGAGGAGCAAAAGTTCGAAGCCAAGAAGACTTCGCTCCACTAACAACCCTCGAAAACCAACTCTGCTAAGTCAGTGCAGGCTCCGCACACAGGGTGCTTCGAGCAAGCTTCGCACTTCACCCTTCGCAAGAGTGGACAGCCCTCTGAGGACTTCGACCAGGTACTTGGCGGCAGCAACTGGTGCTGGGATTCGTACACGAAGGTCTAC